>PYAF01004955.1:207252-240009 GCA_007407185.1 Glycine tomentella | reverse complement strand
GGATTCATGTTTCCATGTTCCAAGTCCAGTACGAGGCTTTGGGGAAACAGAATCTGATGCTACATACAGTACGATATGTAGTACCCAGGTGCAAGGATATATGGCAAAATTCATGCATGTTTGCGTAAGACTATAGCAGCGTCCACACTCAGTGTGGCCACATACAGTACGATATGTGGAGGCCATTTGCCCTGGGATAATTCATCTCATGCATTCATATAGTTGCATATTTCTTGTGGATTGTTTGATTATTTGAATGATTTTACTAACCAAATAATAGGGTCGGGATTTAGCTTTGCCTACTGAGAAATTTATTTCTCACCCGATCTGTTTTCATGTTTTTTTTTAGATGGCAATGATGGACAGGTTCCATGAGGCCTTGGAGTAGTGAAGATATATAAAAGAAGTTATGAACTGAGCTGGATTTTTGAGAAAAGTAGTGTACTTGTATTATATAAACTTTTGTATTAGAGACATTGGCTATGTATATAAGTAACAAATCTTTTGCAAATTTTACGTTTTAAAATTTTTTCTATTATACGTTTCTTAGAAATTTAGCCTTAAGTAAAAATAAAAATAAGTAAATATTTAGGTCGTTACATTTTGTCCCTATACAACATGAATGCAAATTGAATATAAATGTGAATGAGTATGTGTAAGAATATTTTTGGCTTGAATGCCTTGAAAAAATATGTTATTTATTATTCTAATTTGAAATAATTAAATCAACTTATAATTAATAGTGAATTTTACCTTATATAGTATATAAAAAAAAATAAATCATATCTATATTCTTTCTCTAAATTATTGTTTTGGTATGTTTCTCTAAATACTATATTATATATAGCAATGCTTGACACTCCTTAGACTGTTATAACTTAAACAGTTCGGGGCATTTTTAGAGCCCTCATACTCCCATTGTACGCACAATACATATACTAAATACAACATTGATGAGTGATGTTTATAGCTTTGGTGTTGCTATTGGAAGGAATTACGGGAAGAGATCTAGTTGACTATGGTTGACCAGCAAATTGAAGTGAGTAAACTTACTTTCTATTGGGCACAAAATCCAGCTTTCAGTATGCGTACATTATTTTTTTAGCAATTCACCAAATAATCCTGTGTACTGGTTCAAATGCAGCGGTAAGTTTGTTCATTCAGCCAAGTAATTTTATAGTTGTCTTGTGTATCTGGGGATAATCTTAACATATGCTATAGCTATACAACACTTCTACCTTTTGCTAGTAAACTTGAGGATGAATATTGCCTGAATTTTTTAGCTAGATGCTATTAGCAAGGGATCTTATCATACTATAAATTGTACCATTTTGTTTTCAATTTCTGCTGCATGACTACTCTATAATCTCTTGACATTGTTGTTTACTCTGATCAAGTTGAGGTGGTTTTTGTTTACCAATGCATAGTAAGTATTTTCTCCAACACTAAAGATAAGCAAATAATTGGGACATTATTGTCACTACTCACTAATACTTTAGGAGAAATTCTTAGTTGTTTCTATAGAAAGAACTTTTTCTTGCTCTATAGCTTTCAGTGTGAACCATAGGCTTTGTGGGTCATTTGTCTTCCACTTTCACAACATTTTGAATATGAGGGGGCATACATTGAACGATAGATAGTGTTATTTTTGCTCTGGGATAAAAAATTCTCACTATTCTTCTACTTCTATTATTCCTATGAGGGACCCCCCTCCTACAAAGCAAAATTCATTATGCTTTACTTTTGAAGTCTCAAGCTTGCTCTAACATCACAGATAGTTGATCTCCCTAAAATTTGGGATGTACTTTGAAGAATTCATGATCAATCACCTCCAATTAACTGCACAATATATGAACTCTGGCCTGGCACTTGCAATAATTTATTATAAGAGGATTAGTTTGTGTGGAGGGGTAGGAGGGCTATAAATATCCCTATATTCAGAACCTTATGCTCAATTATTAACAAGAACTGTTTTCTCTTAGTAACTTATTTCCATATGACAAGTTCTGATCAGGTATTTTAACTAACCTATACCAATTATCTATAATGCTTTCAGGTGAACCTGGTTGATTGGCTAGAAATGATGGTTGGAAACAGGGGATCAGAAGAAGTGATGGACCCCAACATTGAGGTGAAGCCATCTACCAGATTTTGTTTTGGCCAGAAGTGTTGTATTTCTGGTGCATTTTATTCTCTCATTTTATCCTAGTGTCGTGCCTATTACAACAAGTCAGGTGAATATTGTGAAATTCACCTTTAGCTTTCAATTTTAAACCCCTTTTATTTGTCTGTTTCTATTCTTTTTTCTCCTTCAATTTTTTTTTGCTGTTTGATCTAGCTGCCCCTGTAAAAGTTTTTTTGTTCATGAACTTGTGTGATCTAAATTACAAAAAGGTTGGATGAATCTTTATGTTGGGATTCTGTAAGCTTAAAAAAGCAACTTCGGAATGATTTGGTGCCAAATGAAAGGCTGGGTGGATCACACTTCTTGAAGATGGGAAGTCAGACTCATCGAAGCCCATCAGAGCTTGTGAATCAAAGACCAGAGGACAGACCTAAGAATGTCATTCTGAATAAGCGCATCCGTACATCAGTTGTTGAGACATGGGTTTGTAGCCAATGTTATTAATTAATTGTTGCATTTCCTGTACCAACACTGTGGTTCTATGACATGTCAATTACCTGTTATTGCATTTTTCATTGTAAACCTTATCTGGAGAATAGAATTCCAATTGTACCAAACATTAAAATAGAATTGTTTTGGTGCATAGGAGTTAAATTTGGGTAAGTTATAGCATGGTGATAATCTTCTCTTGATTCTGGTACAAATATATATTTTTTTCTTTCATGCGTGTGTTTATCTGAAGATTTAGACGACACACTATGGTAATTGACCTGAATGGAGGACTGGGATATTTAATGTTGCAACCTTATTAGTCATTTTAATTTTAATAAGGATCCATATGGCTGAATTTTAACGGTTTTGGTTGAGGATTGGCCAAGTTAGATATCTCATATTTTCAATAATCACTCTTTAAGAAGGAAACACAAGCAAAGGAGGAACCAAGGTAGAGGGGATTGTGTCTCCGGAAGATGTTAACAACTGACCAACACCAAGCATTAAAACTTGTATGTATAACAAGGCTGTAAAGGAACATAAATGGAGAAATTTTACAATCAAGAAGCAAGAGTTTCTCTGCTTGCAGAAATACTAACTGATATACTCTTATTTTTAATCCTACTTCTGCTATCAATATATTTGTTGTAGATATCTAAGGAGAGCAGAAAAAGGTTATGCATCTAAGGCTAGCTAACGAGTCAGGTTTGTTCTGATGCCCAAGGTTTAAGGTAATGAAAATTTATGAAATACTTTGGTTTCTGTTATTGTCACACTAAAATGGCGATGATTACTAAGGTCTAGGAAGTGATCTCACCAGCTGTGAAAATGAATTATGGAACATGTTAATGCATATCAAGTCAATTTATCGTGTTGAAGTATCAACATTTTGTGTTTATGCATGCAAATCAACTTATGAAGTCAAATGATCATATTGAATTTCTAGGAATATTTTGTTTATGCAGTTATTACTTCCTTCATAAAAACTATATTTATTGGAGAAGAGTAAAAAGCTGCAAAGATGGCTCATATTTGGGATGGACTGACTTCTGGTCATGTTATTACTAAGGGGCATTTAATCATAGTACATAATTGGTATTCAATAACATGTAGCATTTTTTGGATACATTTTGGTGTTCATTATTTGGAAAATGGCATGCAATGTATTTTGTGGTTGCTACATCTTGTTTGGGAACAAATAATTGGATTTTTCAATTTTCAGGGCATGGAAGTGTAGAAAAAGAAAAGAATCTAGAGAGAAAACCCTTATTTCTTTGAATATCATTACACAAGTGTATAGCATGTGAGTGTTATTTTATTGTAACTTAAAAGGCTATCTGCTGCCTGTAGTACAAATGATATAGCTTCTATTTCAACACTCCCCCTCAAGCTAGAGTAGATAAATCACTTTAATCGTGTTATAGAAATATGAATTTAGAATGTGAGTGTTATGAGAGACAGTAACAAGCTATGTGGTTAGACACTAGCTCAAAAGGGAAATCCTTACGCTCAAGACCCTAGGATCTATACATATTTTAATGATGTGTGCCAGCCATGTGGGTTCAAATGTTCAATGGTTTTAGTTTTTAATGATGTGAGCTACATAGAGTTTTTTGAATAATGTTTGTTGGGTAATTAATGTTTTTACTCTGATCTGTAAGCAGAGAAGATAGGGCTGGACTGGATGGATGTGGAAGCCTTGGAAAAGCTAAACAAAAATAAGAAGTTGGTGAAGAAGCTAGCTAAAAATTACCATGCCTTTTTAGCTTCTGAAGTGGCTTAGATAGGATCAGTTTCATGCTTTAGAGTCTTAGACTACCAACTGCTCAATTTTTGGGTAATTGAAATTATTCTCTTCTACTTTATTGGGTAATTGATCTGTAGCCAGAAGTGACATGTTCTTTAGTTTTGAAATACTGCAGATGGCCATTCGGATGTCAAATCATGTTTGATTTATCTATACATTATAGACTGTTGTGTCTAAAGGCACATGTTCTCATATATTATTATTGAGAAAGTCAGCATAATTATCTACATGTGAAAAAAATTGCTTGGTTAACCATGTTTGAGAGCTTGTAAACTATAGATTTTGTGCTTCTTAAGAGAACACAAGTTCCCTTCTATTGTTGACCTTTGAAATTACTAGAGTATATATAGCTTGTCTACTAAGAGAGAGCTAATAATTTTTCTATAGAAAAAAAGTCCAAAAATACATTTTAATAAAGAAAACATTTCAAGTCTGTCAAATGTTTGGCTTACCTTCGAGACAACATGAGTTATATTCTGAGCTGATTTCTTTGTAACCACTTTTATACAGCTTACGAAATTGGATTGAATATTTATACTGGAAGCAGCATGATATAAATTATCCAGGCATGGATGATGCAATGGTGTGTAAAAGTTTAGCCTTAGGTTATGCTCAATTGCTCTGCATTGGTGTTAGTTCTGACATATTATTATCACTGTCTCCAGGTTCAATGGGAGGGGCAATGGCTTCATTTTGTGGACTTGATTTAATGGTAATGATAATATTAGCTGTCTTGGCATGACTGGCATCATACAACAAGGTTTTATGGTCTCAATCTCCCTTCAATTTTTTTGCACAAGTATTGTCTATGTTTTGCCCGAGGCAGGGACTTTGAATTTCTTGTGGAAGTATCATATTTGGAAAGTGTTTATATTTTTAATGATAGAAATTTATATAGTTGGTCCTAGGCTTGGGTAAAAGTGGAGTGTTAAATTATGCAATCAGTGGCTAATATGGAAATTTGTCAAATCATTTATGTTTTGGATCCATGATGTTGTAGTAGCACCTTTGAGGAGAAAATGATAAAAAAATTCCTAAGATGGTACTGGTTTGGTCACGTGAATAGTATCCAAAGTCCAAACTACAAAATTGTGTTATTATTATTTTACCAAGTCCACTATTTAAGATCTCATGTAGTCATTTCAAGATTTCTGTATTTTATAGGGATGGAATAGTTACTTATTTAATTATTACATGTAAATCAAAATGAAAAAAAAATGTTCCAGTTATGCTAGAGGTGGAAATCCACCTAGGGGCACCTACATATTTGGTTGTCCACTCCATATAATAAAGGCAAAGTTTATATATTAGGCACCTATATATTAGATACACAATTCCCTAGCCTTTATGTTGCTCAATTCTATGTAATTTTTAATGTGTGTAGCAAAATAAAACAACACTAATTCTTATGCTTTGTCTTTTAGGAATTTATAGCCAGTTCTTTTAGGATTCATATTCAGAACCTTAGGGACAAGCCCTTGTAAACCTTAATTTGGAAAAATCTTGTGAGCTAAACCTTAATTCATTATGTAGCTACTACCCATGATCAAGAAGAGTTTAGCTTTCATAATGATCATTCACCTTGTTTTTCCATTGTTCTATGTTAGTGTGTAACAGAGAAAATATATGGTGCTAGGGAACAAAAATGTATGGATGATGACTAGGAGTAATTAATTATTCTAAAAAATGTCATCATTTTCTACCTTTTCTTTAAGGAGATTGCTCGTTGTGACTCTTTTCTTGCCATTAACTTTAAACAAGTTAAATATTATGTCTTTTTAAAAAAATTTATCTACACATTAAATATTATGTTTATTTCTTACAATTGTATTTTTTTGTACTAAGATAAATCTTTTTAAAAAAATGTTTATTTTTTTTTTTAAAAACCTTAAACTAAATCGGTTATAAGAAAAACCGTCTTAAAATTTCCATATTCTAAGACGGTTTTTCCTAAAAATCGTCTTAGTTTAAGTTTATTTATTTTAAAAAAAAAACACATTAAACTAAGACAATTCTATGAAAAAATCATCTTAAAATGTAACTTTCTAAGACGATTTTCCTATTTTTTTTAAATGTAAACTAAGACGGTTCTGACGAAAACCGTCTTAGAATATGAACATTCTAAGACGGTCTTTCAGTAAAACCGTCTTAGAAATACCTTTTACATTTCTTTTTTAAAAAAACCATGTTCTAGGATGGTTCCTAAGGGAACCGACTTAGAATCGTTCGGTACAAAGACGGTTTTGGAACCGTCTTCGAAAATGAAGACTTTTGACGACGCTCTATACAAAGACGTTTGGAGAACCGTCTTTGTATGGGTAAAAGAACCATCTTTAAAGACCGCTTTTGTAGTAGTGTTATAAACATAGATGGATTGCTAATTTTGTAAATAATGTTACTTAAATTATTTAATTAATCATTATTAATTACTAAGTTTTTAATTATTCAGATAATTTTTTAAACAAGAGATTACCAGATAATTTTTAATATCCAATTATAAGATTTGATGATTCATTTTATGTGGGATTAGTAACCCTTCATGTCAATTATTATTCATATAATACAAATAATGAATCCTACATATAACACTAGATTTAATATCCCATTGGTTAGATTAAATTATATACTTTTATATTTATATTTATTATTTTTGTAACAAATATATGTACATTAATAAAATTTATTTTAAAATATATAGTATCATATTAAATATAATTATATTAAATTAAGATAGATAACTAATTATATTTTTAATTGAGGTCTTGTTGTTTTAAAAAGTATTAAGTCTAATGAAATTCATTTTATTTTATTAATTAATAATATTGATGTAATACTTATATGAAATATATAAAATAAAATATATAATAAATATAAATTTAAGTATTTATTTTTTTATTATGAATACTACGTTTTAAATTGAATATATTTTTGAAGTTTAGAATTAATTAACCTTATTGCGGCTTAAATTGAAAATATTGTCTTTATTATTATTATTATTTAATTTTTATTTCATTACTTGCTATATTTTAAAGTTATTAGTCTATAATTGTTTTATAAAAAATATTTATTTGCAAGAGATTATTATATGATCAAAATTTAATATCTTATAATTTAATTGATATAAATATTATTTATTTATAAAAATATTATTGATATATATGTTACTCTTTTTTAGTACTATTACATGTTATTTTTCATATTGTTGAATGTTGAATGATAGATGATAGAGATAGGATGGATGATTGTCTTTTCTTCTATATTGGTCGTCCAATATTTTGTAATTTAGTGAAGCGTTCAGTCAAGTAGAAGGGAACGTCTAATCTAGTGATTCCTTAACTTAAGTTGTGTTGTAACTATAATTATTTTTTGTTTTTTTGTTGTAGTTGTTTTTGGCTAGACAATTATTTGTTTCTCCTTTATAAGAAGTTTTATATTTTGGGTTCAGAGAACTTGAGCATGCTTTGAACCCCTTCATTGTAAATTTTGTTATTCGCATTAAACATAACTATTTTGTGCGATATCTTTGTTCTACTTCTATCATCTGAGCTTCATTGTAAATTATGTTATTCTTAATAAACTTAACAATTTTGCGCTATATCTCTCTTCTCCTTCTATCATTTGAGCTTTCCTATCTGAATAGAATTTCTTGAATCTTTCCCAACAAAATAGTATCTAGAGCTTCAGTTCAAGATTAGTTTCACATATGTTTCATGGTTGATCAAGTCATCAATTATCAACCATTCTGTTTGTTATCTATCCATGTTATGTCTTTAAGATTCTATCAAGAAGTTTATGAAGAACAAAAATCTCAAAGGAGTTCCCTTTCAACATAAGAAGAAGTTTAAGAAGAATGACCCAACCTCCTTTAATTTTACTTGTTTTAAGTGTGGCAAACCGGGCCACATAAAATCTGAATGCTCCATTTTCTTAAAGAAACGACAAGGAGAAGAAAAGATGGCAAAAGGTCATAGTAAGAAAAAGAAGGCTTACATAACATAGGATGAGAATGCTTCATGTACTTCAAGTGATTCAAGCAATGAAGAAGAAACAAATCTTTATCTTAAGAAGAATGGTGAAGTTGCAAGCACGAAAACCACTTCCGATTTCGAAACTGATCTTGATCAAAACTATGATCAACTTTTAGATGTCTTCAATGAAATACATAAAGAGGCTCAAAAGTTTGAGATGGATAAAAGTAAGGAGGCTGCAACTCCTATGGTGACTAATTCCTATCTTTGTGCGGATGAAAAGGGAAAATCCATTAATCAAACAAAATATAGAGGTATCATTGGTTCCCTATTCTATTTGGCTACAAGTAGACCAGACTTCATGTTTAGTTCTTGCATGTGTGCACACTACCAATCTTATCTTAAGAAGTCTCATTTCTCTATAGTAAAAAGAATCATGAAATACTTTAGAGGAATATTAGATGTTGGTTTATGGTATCCTAAAGGTCCTGAGATATCTCTAGTGGGGTACTCAGATTCAAACTTTGCTGGATGCAACCTAGCCAGGAAAAGCACTAGTGGCACTTGCCACTTGTTAAGTAATGACCTAGTTTCATGGAATAGTAAGAAGCAAGCATGTGTTGCCTTATCAATGACTGAAGTTGAGTAATTTTTGCAGGGAACAGTGCACAAATCTTGTGGCTTAAACAACAACTTTCTGACTTGGGATTGCATTTAGAACACATTCCCGTAAGATGTGATAACACTAGTGCCATTAGTCTCACCAAAATCCCTATCATGCATTCTAGGACAAAGCATATAGAGATCAGACATCATTTCATTAAGGAACATATTTTCAAAGGTGATTGTGATATTGAGTTTGTTGATACAGACTCTTAACTAGTTGACATCTTCAACAAACATTTAGCAAGGCATAGTTTCTACCATCTTCGTAATGAACTTGGAATTCTAAGTGATTCCAAACTCACTTGAGCCAATATGGGAGCCTACATTCATGACATATACATATTCATTCACATTTGTGTGTTTGTTTGTGCATTTGTATTGATTACTTGTTATATGCGCTTTAAAGAGCAAGAAAACCTTTTTAACATTTTTAATTTTCTAAACATTTTGCATTATCATACATGATAATTGATTAATTCGAGCTAAGGATGCTATCTTAGTGTCTCTGGGTCAGCCAGTAATCAATTACAAGAACCTGAAATGATTAATTCGAGTTGAGGTTGTTATCTTAGTGTCTTTGGGTCAGCCAGTAATAGATTACCCCCTCACCTTTGGACCACATGTGCATAAGCCTACACCCCTTTCTGGGTAAGGTTGTAATCAATTACAAAGTGTCTAAAACATTTTTTTTAAAATGAAAGGACAATTCTATGCGTTAAAAACCCATTGCCCAGACCTAAATCCTCACTTGCCTCACACTTAGGCCCTTTTTCGAACCCTAAGAGAGCATCCCCATATCTTTTCTTCTCCCCTAACCCTCTCAACCTCTCTTGCTACCTTCATCCTCAACCTCCATCCACTACAAACAACAAGAACAAAAGGATGAAGGTTGTGGGGCATAGACCCACAACCCCAAAAAGGAAGTCTAAGAAGGAGAAAAAATCAACAAAGAGTGGCCCCCTGATAAGTGCCCTATTTTAGTAAAATTAGGGTTACAATGGTGGCACTTATCTTTTTGATCTTTGTTAATTTATTTGTAAACTTGTCCTAAACCTAGTTGATTTGTATTTAGTATTTGTATTAATGTTGTTTTTCACATTTTGGAAGATTAATCCAATCACATTTTGTATTTTGATAGGTTCTGATGGTATCTGAAGCATCCAAGCAAATAAAAATCAAATTTGGGAGGTGTCAGAAGTAAAATGGCCTAGAACTCGTCCAAGCCCATGACCTTTCTTCACCATTAAGGCTTTAACTCGCCCAGGCGAGTCTCCTCAGTGTAATTTGCTCGCCCAGACGAGCTTCAAGTTCCAAGAAGATGTGATTAGCTCGCCCAGGTGAGTAAAAACACTAAAAACACTCGTCTGGGCGAGTAGGCTCAAGCATGTGACAAAATCCTATAAATAGCCATGCAAAACTTGAAGGAAGGCATCCCATTTCGAAATTCTTAGCCCTTGTACGTAAATTTAGCTTAGGATAGAGGTTAGGAGAGTGAGAGAAGTGAGAATTAGTGTGGAGACTCTGTTGGAAAGAAGCGGTAATGGTTCCCTCCATCAATTCTTCCCTTGAGGAGGTGCTCTCCACAATGATTGGCTAGCTTCTCTTAAGGATTGGTTGTAATCTTCTTACCCATATGTATCTCTTAATATTTATTTATGCATGAATCTTTTCTATTCCTCATTGGTAATTTCATTCTGTTCTTAATGCTTAATTCTACTTGATCACTAGTTTCATGAAATTAGATTATAAGCTTGACTGGAAAGTGCTCTTAGGATCTGAACTGAATGATTTTACTCATTACGTTACGTTGCTAGGAATAGGGCATAACATTTTGATTGAAAATAGCATGCGATTATGATTATAGTGCTGGGGTATTTACTTCATATGCAAGGGATCAATATTCGGTAGATATCCTTAGAATTCTTGAATGTGAGGGGTCGATTCGGGGTAAAATAATGTGTGCATCAATATGGATAGAAAATGATTTATACATGGTAAAGTTAATTGAATACTGAGGGTATGAATGATGAAACCCAATCCCACTTTCTCATAAATATATTTCATTTTACTAGTTTCGTAATTTTCCGTTACTTTCATAAATCACATGAAATTTCGCTCATCCTTATTGTACATAACTGTCGAATTATATTTGGATTAGCTGAGTAGCTCAAGTCCCAGTGGAGACGATCTTTTATAAATTTTGTAACTTACAACGGCAAATTGGTACGCTTGCCAAGAGTCCTAACAAGTTTCTGACGCCATTGCCGGGGACTTGAGTCGCTTACTCAGTTCTTTCAAATTTAATTTTTTAGTTGAATATAAATTTTTCTTTTCTTTTGATTTTGTATAAATTCTCTTGTGTTTTATTTTATTTTCCCTAACCTCGGTACTTATGAGTTATTGCAAGTTTGTTCTTTTTCCTTTTAGAGGTAAATTTCTTGCAGATAAATTGTTATTTAAATTCAGAAATTACCAAGATCATAATAGAAGAACATAAAGGAAAAGAAACAAACAACCAAAGTGCCACCGAGTGCATTTTCTTTTATTTTGATTCTCCTTCACTTGTAAAGCCACTTGTAATTTATATTATGGCTGATAAAGGAGGGGAAGAAGAAAATAGACCACCAAGGAGGACTCTTGGTGACTATGCATATCAACAAGAACCAAAACATTACAACAACATAGTCATTCCTCCTTTCAGTAAAAAGATGGAAGAATTGAAGCCCGCATTGCTCAGTCTGATTGGAGGGGAAGAAGAAAATAGACCACCAAGGAGGACTCTTGGTGACTATGTATATCAACAAGGACCAAAACATTACAACAACATAGTCATTCCTCCTTTCAGTAAAAAGATGGAAGAATTGAAGCCCACATTGCTCAGTCTAATTGGATCACATCCTTTTTTTGGACTAGATCATGAAGATCCATATACTCATTTGTCTACCTTCATGGAGTTGTGCAGTACCATAGGAGCCTCTGATGTAGATGCTGAAGCTGTCTATCTCAAAGATTTTCCATTCTCCTTGATTGGTAAGGCAAAGATATGACTTCAATCCCAACCAAATAAAAGTCTTAGCACTTGGGAAGAAGTGGAGGAAAAATTTATTGCAACATTCTTTCCCCCATCCAGATTCATAAGTGCAAAATCAACCATTGCTACTTTTTCCCAAGGGTTTAAAGAATCTCTTTGTGAAATGTTAGACTTTTGGCAAGCGTACCAATTGTCGTTGTAAGTTACAAAATTTATAAAAGTTCATCTCCACAGGAACTTGATTTTTACTCAATTAATTCAAATAAAGCTTAACAGTTTAATAGTTATGTACAATGAGTGTGAACGGAGTTTCATGTAGTTGCGGATTAACAGAAATTATGAAAATTTAGAAGAAACGGAAATAATAAACTTAGTGCGGAAGATTACGAGTGATTACGGAAAATTATGAAAGATTACGAAAACTAATAAAACGAATTTGATTAATTTAAGAACGTAGGATTGGATTTCATCGTTCATACCCTTAGTATTCAATTAATATTACCATGCATAAGTTATTTTCTTTTATTATTGATGCACACATAAAATCACCCCAAATCGATCCCTCGTATCTGAGAACCCTAAGAATATTTATCAAATATCGATCCCTCGCATATGAAATAAATACCCCAGCATTACGATCATATTCGCGTGTTATTTGCAATTTAAACGTTATGCTCTATTCCTAGCAACGTAACGTAAAGAGTAAATTTATCCAATTCAAGTTTTAAGAGTACTTCCCAGTTAAACTTAGAACCTTAATTCATGAAACTATTGATCAAGTAGAATCAAGCGTTAAGTACGGAATAAATTTACCAATAATAAATAGAAAAGACTTATGCATAAATAAATATTAAAAGAGATACTTAAGTGTAAGAAGATTACATCCAGTCCTTTGAGAGAAGCTAGCCAAGCATGGACAGAACCTCCTTAGAAGAATAGATGAAAAGACTCATCACCGCTTTCTATTTCGGCAGAGTTTCCACACTAATTCTCACCTATCTCACTAACCTAAGCTATCTACTAACAAGATTTAAAGAAGTATGAAGCTTAGGAACAAGCTTAAGAGCAAGGGAGAAGAAGAATTTTTGGAAGCAAGAAGTGATTTTTGCCTTGGGGGTGCTTGGGTATTTATAGGGGTTGGCCTGGTCGAGTTTGGTCGCCCAAGCGACCAATTCCTTCATGAAATACTCGCTTGGGCGAGTTAATAGCCCAAGTTGCACGTTCACTTAGCCACTTGGAGGCCCATTTGCATGTGTTGCTCGCCCAAGCGACCAAAATACACTACATTCACTCGCTTGGACGAGTTAAATGTACTTCCAGAAGGGTCTTTGGGCCTGATTTGCTTTCTGCACCTCCTAGGTTTGCTGTTATGAGTCATTTTTGCTTGCTTTATGTGTACGGAAGCTTTGGAATTCACAAAATCTTGCAAAATACAAAAGAAGGTTGGATGAATCTTCAAGAATTATAAACACAACATAAATGCTACGTTAAATACAAACTAACTAGATTAGGGCAAATTTTGATAGATATTCTTAGTAAAAACAAAAGATAAGTGCCTTAAATGTAATCTAAATTTCACTAAAATATGGCACTTATCAACTCCCCCCAACCTAGAATCTTGCTTGTCCTCAAGCAATAGTAACAATATTTGGAAACATGTTTTATAAAGAATCAACTTCCAAAAATGATCAAAACATATTTTCAAATAGTTACCCTCAAGAATTTGAAACCAAAAGATGAAATTCACATAACCAAAATGAGATTAAGATCAATTTACATTTCCTTTATAAAAAAATATCAGAAGAAACATATGACTGATTTGCATAGAGGAAAACCTCTTAAGTGTTTAATTCTCTCACAAGTAAGTGTTTCATCTCAATTCCTACACTGATATTTTATAGATTGATTTTGCAGTTCATTTCCTATCAAATCAAAGTGCATAATCAACAAGGATCATTAGCGCTTTTATGGCTGGGCTTTTGGTTAGAAAAGAAATCTTGCTTTTTCTGGATATTCAAAGAACCTTTGGAATAGGAGATCATATACAAATAAAACAGTGAAATTTGTACTTCCTATGTCTTTTTTTTTTCTTCCAAGATATCTATCAATCTTTTTATTTACCCAACTTTGTACAACACTTTAAAACACAAGGAATTTGTTTCCTTTTCTTTTTCTTTTTCTTTCACTTCTTTTCTTTCTTTTCTTTTACATGAATAACATATAACCACATTTAGAAGTCTTTTTCATAGCATGAATTACCCAAAGGAAGTTTCCCATCAACAGATCATTTCCCTTTTTGCTCTCATATCCTTAGGTAAGGTAGGGAATTCCTATCCTAGGTTAGGGTTTCAACAAGAAATCAACTGTTTGGCTCAAAAAGGGTTGCAAATGGTAAATCATTATATTCATGTTGGGATAGCTTTTTGGCCAGTGGCTTTAACAGTTGTTCAAAAAGAAAGACGGCCTAAATCATATCCATGCATCATATGTTATGACAATTAGAAATTATTGCAAAATTACTATAAATCATATCAGTGAAGACACTCAATGTAATTTATGTGGTGGCACACACTCACTAGGCTTAAGGACTGTTTTCATGTTCAAATCAGATCAATGTTTCAAAAGATATTCTTTATTAATTTAATGTAAAAATCCTTGCCTTTATTTGATATTTGAGAAAATCATTCATTTGTTTTTCATTCTCAAGATTTTTCAAAAATCATTTTGTTTTTCTGATCCAGTATCAAAAAATCAAGTTTCAAAATAATGTCTGTTGATTCTTTTCAAAACATGTAATGTTTCAAGAAAATTATTCCTTTTAAGTCCCAAAAAGATTTATCAATATATATACTACCAAAAGATTATCAGTGCATATAACTAAACACAGATGAAATAGTTAGTAATAAAAACAGTAATATAGTATCTAAAGTATTTAGAAAGCGATAAATAAAAATTAAAACAGTGTCACAGTGTTTCAGATAATGCAAATCCATGTAAGATATCAGATTATGCCCCAAATCATCCTCCTCAGCTGTTTTCCTCATCAACGTCATGATCATGTGCAGGGCCAGCTACAGGATCTACAGGATCCTGCTCAGCTCTCTGGTCCTCTGCCTCCTCCGGAAATGTTGGCCTGTCCCCAGGCCATGCGACATAAGCTCTGAACTGCTCTAGAGTGGGCCAATGGAATGGAGTGGAATCTTGTCGGTGCTGGTGCTGTGTGTAGTCATAGAAGCTCTGATTCAGCTGCACTTGCCCTCGATGATTAGCAGTATGTTGATCCGCTATATGCTGCATATAGGTATGTATCTGGAGTTCCATGCACTATAAATGAGCGAAAATGGACTCCATGGATGCTGGCTGTGGTGGCTGCTCCTCCTGTACCTGCCTAGCTAAACAATATTTTTCAATAAAAGCTCGGTTAATTGGAGGTCGAATGACTTTTGAGGGCTGCACGGGGATTTTATAGAATTGACATAGTCCGGTAATAAGTGCAGGAAATCCTAGTGCTCTATTTGCTTTTTCTGGATTGGTTGGATGTTTGGGAGGCTCTAAGGTAACAAAATGATGGATGGAATCGGAAATGAGCTGGGCTACATTAATAGTGATCTGGGACATACAACTAAAAACTAGCTGACATTTGGGCATGAGTAGATCACTGCTATGATCACCAGGAAGAATGTTGCTCAAGAGGAATGTCATCCAAATTTGGGTCAAAGTAGTCATGTTAGTAAGCATTAATCTTACCCGACTACCTGTTATACTTCTTGCAAAATCAGTACTTGGTATACAGAGTAGATCAATTAATTCCTGTTCATCAAACCCTAGGTTGATGTTCCTCCTTGCCTAATATTCACATAGCTATCCTTCTTCCAGAATTAAGGGATTCCCTAAGAATTGGTTAATGGCAACTGTGTCATATGGAATCCATTGCCCTCGCACAAAAGACCGCTTGTCTCTGATTCCTTCTTCTATGGGCCATGCGTTTGCATAAAATTCTAAAACAATTTTAGGTTCAAATTTATGCATAGGATTGGCCAATTGCCCCCATCTCTTTTTATTCAATTTAGCTGTGAAGTTGAGGTATTCATCATCCCTCAATTGAACTTTTCTTTCTTTTAGGAATGACTAGTTCTTTATTATCTCAAATCTTTGCTGGTATTCCTTGGTTCTGAACCGTTGAGCATCAAATTCAATATCTTCTGGGGGATTTGAGCTTGACCCCTCTCCCATATGTCTAGCTCTTTTAGAGGAAAATTTTTTAGGTGCCATCTGCAAAAGGATTTCACAATTGAATAGCAACGGAAATGCTATTAATCAGCAACACATCAAAGCTTTGCACATAATGTTACCAATCAGCAAGTATTTAGAGATGGTATCCCTTTGAAAATTCAAATTTGTATATTTGTAATGTATGAGCAAGTCTTTGCACAGTAACATTCAATTAAACATGCAACCATTGGATACTTGTCAGTCAATATGTTATACCTCAGCTTATGATATTCATGAATTCCTAAATGCTAAAAACACTATGAAACATTTCTAAGAATTTCCAAGTGTTGTGCATAAAGGAATGATTCACTATTTTAAGCTAGCATTAAGCATGTGAGGTATATTATGCAATTCAATTCATCTAACAAGCACTCTAGAAGCAAATTCGTGCAAGAATTCAGAGGTATAGCATGGCTGTTTTCTTTGAAGCATTTGACCAAACACTTGGTGTGCATGCTTTATCACCCATGGAAATGAATAGGATTTGTATGTACTTGCACTCATTTGTAGGGAATAAGAAGGAGAGAAGCAATCAAAACATCATCAATTTCAGAAACTACATCAATCAAGGAATTGCAAATTCTGTAACTTATTTATCCTAGGGTTTTGATTTGTGAAAATAAAAACTAAAGCATAAGAAGTGAAAGCAACAAAGTAATGTGAAGCAAATAAAATTTAGATGGCAGTAGAGATACTTACCTAGATTTAGAATGGAGATGTAGGTTAAAGGAAGTGGCTTGGGCGAGTTAGAACACACAAAAATTGGAAGCACAACAAGTAAGATTCACAAAAGAATGAGTGAAAATGATTTGAATGGCAATCTTTTGTGATTTTTAACTTGCTGGTTCATGCTGCAGGATAGGCTCGCCCAGGCGACCAAAATAGCCATGGTCTACTCGCCTGGGCGAGTTAAACACAATTTTTTTTTAGAAAAATTATTTTAGCTTATAATTATCTATTACTTTAACTACTCTATATTTATATAGGCAAAAATATTTAAATAAAATGAGAAAATATAGAAAAAGATAGGTTAGAAATTACTAGGTTGCCTCCTAGAAGCGCTTCTTTAACGACATCATAGCTGGACGCTTTTGTTGTAGCTTAAACTTCTTGTAAATGGATCACAGTGGTGAGTTTTTTGACATCACCACCCAGATAAGGTTTTATTCTGCTACCATTGACAGTCCATGGCCTCTTTGTGGCTGGATCTTCAAGGACTACTACTCTATGTGGCATGACTTCATTGATGATGAATGGGCCAGACCATTTGGATTTCAGCTTACCTGGAAACAATCTCAATCTAGAATTAAATAACAAAACTTGTTGCCTAGGTTGAAAATTCTTTTTCAAAAGCTTTTTATCATGATAAGATTTAACTCGTTGTTTATAAAGCTTAGAATTTTCATATGCTTGAAACCTTAATTCCTCCAGTTCATGAAGTTGGAGCTTCCTGCGTTCACCTGCTGCATTAAGATCAAAATTTAGAAATTTCAATGCCCAATAAGCTTTATGTTCTAACTCCATAGGCAAATGACAAGATTTGCCATAGACAATTGGAAAGGAGTGAGTCCTGTAGGTGATTTGTATGCTGTTCGGTATGCCCACAGAGCTTCATCTAACTTTTGAGACCAATCCTTCCTTGATTGAGCAATTGTTTTCTCCAATATTCTTTTAATTTCCCTGTTTGAAACTTCTGCTTGCCCATTGGTTTGGGGATGATAAGGTGAAGCTACCTTATGCCTGACACTGTAATATTGGAGGACCTTTTTAAGTTGGACATTGTAAAAGTGAGATCCTCCATCACTGATCAATACTCGTGGTGTCCCAAATCTTGTAAAGATGTTCCTTTTTAATAAGTGAATGACTGTATGTATTCATTTGAGTAGGATGATGGAAATGAACTGATGAAATCTACCCCAACAATCAAATGCCTCAACCTCCAAAATGTTTTGTAGTGGCATTTCATTCCTTCTAGAGATTCCCCCTATTCTTTGGCAGTTATCACACCTTTGGACATATTCATGGGCATCTTTAAACAAAGTAGGCCAATAGAATCCGGATTGGAGAACTTTCGCAGCAGTTCTTTCACCATTGTAGTGGCCTCCATAGGGTGAACTGTGACAATGCCATAGGATGTTCCTTGCCTCTTCCTGAGTTACACATCGTCTTAGGAGATTGTCTGCTCCTATTTTGAAGAGGTAAGGATCATCCCATACAAAGTATCCAGCATCTCTAAGAAACTTCTTCTTTTGTTGCCAGGTATAATCTTCAGGAATTACACCGGCTGCTTTAAAGTTGGCCATCTCTGTAAACCATGGCCTTTCTGAAATATGAAAAAGCTTCTCATCAGGGAATTCTTCTTGAATTTCTGGATCTTGAGTGGCTATTTCATCACTGGTAAGTCTGGACAAATGATCAGCTACATGATTCTCACACCCCTTCTTATCCTTGATTTCTAAATTAAATTCTTGTAGAAGTAAAACCCAACGGATGAGTCTAGGTTTAGAATCAGATTTAACTAACAAGTACTTTATTGCAGCATGATCAGTATAAATCACCACTTTGGATCTTATCAAGTATGATCTAAATTTTTCCAAGGCATACACTATGGCAAGAAATTCTTTCTCGGTTGTTGCATAATTAATTTGAGCATCATTTAAAACTTTGCTTGCATAATGTATAACATGAAAAACTTTGTTTTTCCTTTGTCCCAAAACTGCTCCTACAGCATAATCACTTGCATCACACATTAATTCAAAATCAAGTGTCCAATCAGGTGCAGTGATTTTGGGTGCAGAAACTAGTTTTTGTTTCAAAGTATTAAAAGTTGTAAAGCATGAATCATCAAAATGGAATGGGACTTCTTTATTTAAGAGGTTGCTCAGTGGCTTGGCAATTTTTGAAAAATCTTTAATAAACCGCCGGTAGAATCCTGCATGTCCCATAAAACTTCTAATGCCTTTGACATTGGTTGGTGGAGGTAATTTCTCAATGACATCAACCTTAGCTTTGTCCACTTCAATGCCCTGCATAGAAATCTTATGACCTAAAACAATGCCTCCAGTCACCATGAAGTGACACTTCTCCCAATTAAGTACAAGGTTAGTTTCAATACATCGCTTCAAAACAACATCAAGGTTAGAAAGACATAAATCGAAAGAAGTACCAAAAACCGAAAAATCATCCATGAAGATTTCAATGCTTTTCTCAATAAGGTCGGAAAAAATAGCAAGCATGCACCTTTGGAAAGTGGCGGGTGCATTACAAAGACCAAAAGGCATTTTCCTATAGGCAAAAACACCGAAGGGACAAGTAAAGGCTGTTTTCTCTTGATCTTTAGGATCAACATTAATTTGATTGTATCCTAAATAACCATCAAGAAAATAGTAATATTGCTGACCTGCTAGTCTCTCTAGCATCTGATCCATGAATGGCAATGGAAAATGATCATTCTTTGTGGCTTTGTTGAGCTTTCTATAGTCAATACACATCCTCCAACCCGTAACAGTGCGTGTTGGAATAAGCTCATCTTTGTCATTTTTAATTACTGTCATGCCACCTTTCTTGGGTACGACCTGTACAGGACTTACCCATTGACTATCAGAGATAGGATATATCATTCCAGCTTCCAGAAGCTTGACCACTTCTTTTCTGACAACCTCTTTCATGGTTGGATTGAGTCTTCTTTGTAGTGAGCTATAGGTTTATAGTCCTGTTCCATCAAAATTCTATGCATACAATAAGAAGGACTAATACCTGTTAGATCTGAGAGTGTCCAACCAATGGCTTTGTAATTCTCTTTCAAGACTTTCACCAATTTCTTTTCTTCCTCCTCAGAGAGATGGGCATTTATGATAACTGGCTTTTCAGAGTTATCTGCAAGAAAAACATATTTCAAATGGGAAGGTAATACTTTTAATTCCAGCTTCTGTTCTTCTTTTTGCTTTTCTTCCTTTATTTCTTCAAAGAGGGATTCGTGATAAGGAACTTCTTTACAAGCATTCAATTGATGAAGATATTCTGCTTCTTCTTGATCTTCATCTTCATCTTGGACTGTTTCTGTCAATGCCTTCTCCAAACATTCCTTCCTGTGAATAAATCTTTTAGAGTCAAAAATTACCTCATCAAGGACATCAACTCTAAAGCATGATCTTTTATCTGTGGGATGCTTCATTGCTTCAAGGACATTGAACTGTACTTCATCATCTTGCACCCTTACAGTGAGTTTTCCTTCATCCACATCAATCAAGACTTTGGCAGTTTTCATGAAAGGTCTGCCAAGAATCAGTGGAACTTCACTGTCTTCATCCATGTCCATCACTACAAAATCAATTGGAAAAAAGAATTTGTCAACTTTTACCAACACATCTTCAATAATACCATGAGGATGCTTGATGGTTCTGTCAGCTAGCTGTAAAGTCATCCTTGTTGGTTTGATTTCTACTTCTCCTATCCTTTTGACCATGGATAATGGAATGAGGTTGATGCTTGCACCTAAGTCAAGAAGAGATTTCCCCACTGATAAATTTCCAATAGTCACAGGAATTGTGAAACTACCGGGATCTGTTGATTTTTCTGGAATTGTCTTTTGGATGATGGCAATGCAACCTGCATCCAGCTCTATGGTTTCATCATTTGTGTATCTTTTCTTCTTTGTGAGTAGATCCTTCATGAACTTGGCATATTTTGGCATCGGCTCCAATGCTTCAGAAAAAGGAATGTTAATTTGCAATTGTTTAAAAATATCTAAAAATCGCTTATATTGCCTTTCCTTTGCCTTCTTGGATGGAGCATGTGGGTATGGCATATTTTGGACTGGTGGCGGGGTCAAGACAGCTTTGCTTTTATCCCTCTTTTTCTTTTCATCTTCACTCATTTCTTTTCTCTCAATTTTTTCATTTATTTCATCATTTTTCTCTTTTTCTTTTTCTTTTTCAACTGTTTTCATCATCACTTTTTTCTACATTTCCTTCTTTTTATTTTCCTCTTCCTCCTGTCTACCAACCACAGTCCCCCTTCTTGTTGTAATGGCTTTACATTGCTCTTTAGGGTTGACTTGGGTATTTGCTGAGAAAGATCCACCTCCATGCTCAAACAGTTGCTTTGCCAGTTATCCTACCTGTACTTCAAGATTTTTGATGGAAGCATCAGTATTCTTTTGATTGGTGATGGACATTTGCATAAATTGAGTTAAAGTGTCTTCCATTTTTGATAATCTATCAGGCTGAGCTTGGTTTTATGGATTTCTATTAGAAGGACCTGTATATGAATTGTTGGTGGGACCTGCAAAAGGAGGATTAGAAATAACATTATATGCATTATTATTTTGTCTCCAACCATAAGGTTGATTTGAACCTGAACCTCCTCGGTAACCTTGATAGTTTCCTTGATAATTCTGCTGAGGTCTTGTCATCCTCCTCTGATTGGCAATCACCGGGTGCTGGACAATGGCCATTTTGATGTTCCCCACCACAGAAATCACATCTCAAAATTTGTTGAACTTGATGAGCTGTGTGTGGTTTCTGTGATCCTCCATGCTGAATTTGTTGAGGAAGTTTGCCTATTTGTTTGGTCAAGGCCTCCAATTATTGAGTTAACAATTTATTCTAAGCTAGAATGACATTTTGGGTATCTAGCTCCATTATTCCCTTCCTCTGAATAGGTGATCTATCATGGTGAGATTGATAGTCACTTGCTGCTATGGAATCAATGATCACTATGGCTTCCTCAGGACTTTTAGACATCATGGTTCCTCCGGCTGAAGCATCAAGGATCATATTGGTCTGTGGCCTCAAACCACTGTAAAAAATATGTAATTGTGCAGCATCATCAAAATTGTGGTTTGGGCATCTTCTCAATAAGGATTTGAATCTCTCCCAAGTCTCACAGAGAGGTTCATCTGCTCCTTGGGAAAAGTAGCAATGGCTGATTTTGCGCTAATGAATCTTGATGGAGGAAAGAATCTAGTAATAAATTTTTCCTCCACTTCTTCCCACGAGCTCAGGCTTTTGTTTGGTTGGGACTGGAGCCATGTCTTTGCTTTACCTGTCAAAGAAAATGGAAAAGCTCTAAGATAAATAGCTTCCGCATTCTCATCAGAAGCTCCCATTGTACTGCATAACTCCATGAATGTGGACAGGTGAGTGTATGGATCCTCATGGTCCATCCCTGCAAAGGGATGTGAACCAATTAGACTGAGTAATGCTGGCTTCAGCTCCACAACCTTGTTGTTGAAAGGAGGGATGACTATGCTATTGTAATGCTTTGGGCCTTGTTGGTAAGCATAGTCACCAAGAGTCCTCCTTGGTGGTCTATTTTCATCTTCCCCTCGATCAGCCATATTATCATGAACAGTTGGCTTTTCTGATGAAGGAGGATCAATAGACGAAGTTGCCTCTGATGTCTTATTGGCTTCTAGTTTCTTTTTCTTCCTATTTTTTCTTTCTGTTTTGGTGATTTCTGGATCAAACAAAGGTTTATCTGTAGAAAACTTACCTCGTATAAAGGAAAAAAAACAAACTACAATATCCCATAAGCATCGAGGTTAAAATAAAAGAGAATATCTATACAAAAATTAAAATAAAGTAAATAACGAAAATAAGAAAAGTCCTACTAAACTGATAAATTAAAACTAAATGAACTGAGTAAATAACTCAAATCCCCGACAACGGCGCCAGAAACTTGTTAGACTTTTGGCAAGCGTACCAATTGTCGTTGTAAGTTACAAAATTTATAAAAGTTCGTCTCCACAGGGACTTGATTTTCACTCAGTTAATTCAAATAAAGCTTAACAGTTTAATAGTTATGTACAATGAGTGTGAACGGAGTTTCATGTAGTTGCGGATTAACAGAAATTATGAAAATTTAGAAGAAACGGAAATAATAAACTTAGTGCGGAAGATTACGAGTGATTACGGAAAATTATGAAAGATTACGAAAACTAATAAAACGAATTTGATTAATTTAAGAACGTAGAATTGGATTTCATCGTTCATACCCTTAGTATTCAATTAATATTACCATGCATAAGTTATTTTCTTTTATTATTGATGCACACATAAAATCACCCCAAATCGATCCCTCGTATCTGAGAACCCTAAGAATATTTATCAAATATCGATCCCTCGCATATGAAATAAATACCCCAGCATTACGATCATATTCGCGTGCTATTTGCAATTTAAACGTTATGCTTTATTCCTAGCAACGTAACGTAAAGAGTAAATTTATCCAATTCAAGTTTTAAGAGTACTTCCCAATTAAACTTAGAACCTTAATTCATGAAACAATTGATCTAGTAGAATCAAGCGTTAAGTACGGAATAAATTTACCCATAATAAATAGAATAGACTTATGCATAAAAAAATATTAAAAGAGATACTTAAGGGTAAGAAGATTACATCCAGTCCTTTGAGAGAAGCTAGCCAAGCATGGACAGAACCTCCTTAGAAGAATAGATGAAAAGACTCATCACCGCTTTCTATTTCGGCAGAGTTTCCACACTAATTCTCACCTCTCTCACTAACCTAAGCTATCTACTAACAAGATTTAAAGAAGCATGAAGCTTAGGAACAAGCTTAAGAGCAAGGGAGAAGAAGAATTTTTGGAAGCAAGAAGTGATTTTTGCCTTGGGGGTGCTTGGGTATTTATAGGGGTTAGCCTGGTCGAGTTTGGTCGCCCAAACGACCAATTCCTTCATGAAATACTCGCTTGGGCGAGTTAATAGCCCAAGTTGCACGTCCACTTAGCCACTTGGAGGCCCATTTGCATGTGTTGCTCGCCCAAGCGACCAAAATACACTACATTCACTCGCTTGGGCGAGTTAAATGTACTTCCAGAAGGGTCTTTGGGCCTGATTTGCTTTCTGCACCTCCCAGGTTTGCTGTTATGAGTCATTTTTGCTTGCTTTATGTGTACGGAAGCTTTGGAATTCATGAAATCTTGCAAAATACAAAAGAAGGTTGGATGAATCTTCAAGAATTATAAACACAACATAAATGCTACGTTAAATACAAACTAACTAGATTAGGGCAAATTTTGATAGATATTCTTAGTAAAAACAAAAGATAAGTGCCTTAAATGTAATCTAAATTTCACTAAAATATGACACTTATCATGAAACATGGGAGAGATTCAAATCATTACTACGGAGGTGCCCAAACCATAACTTTGATGATATTGCGCAACTAAATATTTTCTACAGTGGTTTGAGACCTCAGACAAAGATGATTCTTGACACCTCAGCTGGAGTTATAATCATTGACTCCATAGCAGCCAGTGATTACCAATCTCACCATGATAGATCTTTGATTCAAAGGAAAGGTATAATGGAGCTGGATACTCAGAATGCAATTCTAGCTCAGAATAAGCTCTTGACTCAGCAAATAAAGGCCTTGACAAAATACATAGGCCAACTTCCTCAGTAAATTCAACAAGCATATGGTGATTACCAACAAGAAGAGGAGGCTTATTATATGCAAAACCAGACCAGATCTCAACAGAACTTCCAAGGAAATTACCAAAGCTACAGAGATGGTCCAAGTTCTTATGGCTGGAGGCAGCAAAATGATAATGCATATTATGGTCCCACTAACTCTTCTTTTGCAGGTCCCTCTAACAACTCTTATGTAGGTTCTTCAAATATGGGTCCACCACAACAACAACAAGCTCAGCCTGATAGAATATCAAAAATGGAAGATACTCTAACTCAGTTTATGCAGATGTCCATTACAAATCAAAAGAACACTGAGGCTTCCATCATCTCGAAGTTCAAGTTGGACAGCTTGCAAAACAACTATCTGAGCATAGCAGTGGACCTTTTTTAGCAAACACAAAGGAACCGAGGGAATGTTTTAGAGTGGATGTCTTGGATGAAGTAATTTCTGACTCCAAAAGGTTGGTACAAGGAAAAGATTTTTCAAAGAAAATATTAGCGAAAGCATTAGAGGAATGAGTGAATCTGAAAGAAATGATAATTTAGATTATCTCCAACAGTCGAATACTTTCAAGGAAATTCCTTACCAGCAGTCTATCTTTGAGGAATTGTTAGAGGAAGAGAAAAATCAAGAATCACAAATAATGGTAAACACAGTACCTCCACATGCTAAAAATATTTTTCTTGCAGGAAATTCAAAGAAACTAGTTATCAGCTTTTCAATTCTCTCTGAAAAAGAAAAGGAACTGTGAAAATGTTGGAGGAAAACACAAAGCCAATGGCTCTCCACTGTTGGCCAATTGCTGGGAGCCAAAACCATAACAAAGGCGTCCAGCTAATAAGATGTTAAAGAAGCGCTCTTAAGAGGCAACCCAATATTTTTAATTTTTGTCTTTATTTATGTTATTTAATTTATGTCTTATGCTTATAAATTATATATTTGAACTTTAATTTTTGAATTTTATGTCTTATCTTTTTGAATGTATCATTTGCTTTGTTAGAACTTAGATACAGGTCCATTTTGTTAAGAAGAGGCAAAACAGGTGAGGATGAAAAACGTGGCAGATCCTGTTTGAATGGAGGAATCTGAGCTCCTCAGTCATGATCTTCAAAAATATATGATATTGTTTTTATATTCCTTTACTGCTTTGTAGTTGATGTTCCGTACTTTTTTATTTACTATGTTTGATGTTTACTTGAATACTTGTGTGCGTTTATGATTCTTTTTTGTATTGCACACTTTGATTGCACACAGAGGTTTCTCTCTTTTTTGAAAGTACAGATTTTTGATCTTTTTGGGACTTAACTGACTTACATGTTTTAAAAAGAATCAACAGATAAAATGATTTGAAACTTGCTTTTTGTATTGGATCAGAACACCACGAAATGAATTTTGGAAACTTTGAGAATGAAAAACAAATGAATGGTTTTCCAAAAGATCAAATGAAGGAAAATCTTTTTACATGGAATTGATAAATAACATCTTTCAAAACATTGATTTGAGTTAAACTTGAAAACAAACCTTAAGCCTAAGTGAGTGTGTGCAACCACAGAAATTACATCGAGTGTCCTCACTGATCTGTTTTATAGTTAATTTTGCATGAATTTCTGATTGTCATAACATATGATTCATGGATATGACTTAGGACTTTTTTCTTTTTGAACATTGAGCAAAACACTTGATATTTTGTTGGAACTCTAACCTAGAATAAGAATTCCCTACCTTACCTTCGGTTAGGAGAGCAAAGGAGGATTTTATTTTGTTTTATTGGAAGCTTTTATCAGCTAGGTAGCTAATGTGATGAAAATGAGTTTGTTTTAAAAGTGGCTAGTCATGTGATTTAAAAGCTAGAAAAGAAAAGAAAGAAAGAAAGAAAAAAAGAAAAAGGAAACAATTTCCTTGTGTTCTGAATTGTACATAATTTTGTAAAAGTCTATGAAAGTTGGATGATTGGAAGGATTGATATGAGAAAATCTTGGTAGGAAAAAAATAGGAAGTTATGATAACATTGTTTTATCTTTATTTGCTCTCCTATTCTCAAGGTATTTTTGAATATCCAGAAAAACCAAGATTCCTTTCTAGCCAGGGCCAACCCTAAAAGTCCTAAAGATCCATGATAATTATTGTTAGACCTTTGGCAAGCGTACCAATTTTCGTTGTAAGTTACAAAATTTATAAAAGTTCGTCTCCAAAGGGAATTGATTTTTACTCAGTTAATTCAAATAAAACTTAATAGTTTAATAGTTTATATACAGCAAGTGTGAACGAAGTTGCATGTGATTGTGGATTAATAGAAATTACAAAAATCCAAAAGAAACGGAAATCATAAATCTAGTATGGAAGATTACGAATAATTACTGAAAATAAAACGAGTTTGATTAATTAAAGAGCGTAGGATTGAATTTCATCGTTCATACCCTTAGTATTCAATTAATATTACCATGCATAAGTTATTTTCTATTATTATTGATGCACACGCAAAATCACCCCAAATCGATGTCTCGCATTTGAGAATCCTAAGAATATTTATCAAATATCGAGTTTAAGTTCGTGATACTAGTGATCAAGTAGTATCAAGCGTTAAGTACGGAATAAATTTACCAATAATAAATAGAAAGACTTATGCAAAAATAAATATCAAAAGAAATACTGTAAGGGTAAGAAGATTGCATCTAATCCTTTGAGAAAAGCTAGCCGAGCATGGGCAGAATCTCCGTAGAAAGATAGGTGAAAAGATTCATCATTGCTTTCCGATCTGAGCGTTTTTGGTCGCCCAAGCGACCCATTTACTCATGTTTTGGTCGCCCAAGCGAGTTAAGGCCCAACTTGTTGATCCACTTGGCCCACTTGCACGTCCACTTGCTGAAGCTACTCGCCCAGGCGAGCAATTTACATTACATTCACTCGCCTGGGCGAGTTAAATGTACCTTCTGGAATAAATTTTTGGGCCTTGGGCCTGGTTTGCTTGATGTACCTCCCAAATTTGTTTTATTGTCCCTTTTTGCTTGCTTTTTGTTTTCGAAAGCCTCAGAAATCCTCAAATGCTAGCAAGATAAAAAGAAAGCTTGGATGAATCTTCGAGAAACATAAATACTAAGTGTTTAACATAAACTAAATAGATTAGGGCAAATTTTGACAGATATTCTTAGTTAAAACACAAGATAAATGCTTCAAATGTAATCCGAATTTCACTAAGATATGGCATTTATCAACTCCCCCCAACCTAGAATCTTGCTTGTCCTCAAGCAAGAGTAAAAATATTTGGAAACACGTTTAATAAAAAATCAACTCCAAAAAATGATCAGAACATATTTTCAAATGGTTAACCTCAAGAATTGAAACCGAAAGATGAAATTCACATATCCAAAGGAAATTAAGATCAATTTACATTTCTTTTCTAAAGATATCAGAGGAAACATGTGACTGATTTGCACAGAGGAAAACCTCTCAGTGTTTAATTCTCTCACAGGTAAGTGTTTTATCTCAATTCCTTCACTGATATTTTATAGATTGATTTTGCAATTCATTTCCTATCAAATCAAAGTGCATAATCAACAAGGATCATTAGGGCTTTTATGGCTGGGCTTTTGGTTAGAAAAGAAATCTTGGTTTTTTTGGATATTCAAAGAACCTTTAGAATAGGAGAGCATATATAGATAAAATAGTGAAATTTTTACTTCCTATGTCTTCCTTTTCTTCCAAGATTTCTATCAGTCTTTTTATTCACCCATCTTTGTATAACACTTTAAAACACAAGGAATTTGTTTCCTTTTCCTTTTCTTTTTATTTTTCTTTCATTTCATTTCTTTTTTTTTTCTTTTACATGAATAGCATATAACCACATTTAGAAATCTTTTTCATAGCATGAAGTACCCAAAGGAAGTTTCCTATCAACAACTTATTTCCCTTTTTGCTCTCCTATCCTTCGGTAAGGTAGGGAATTCCTATCCTAGGTTAGGGTTTCAACAAGAAATTAACTGTTTGGCTCAAAAAAAAGGTTGCAAATGGTAAATCATTATATTCATGTTGGGATAGCTTTTTGGCTAGTGGTTTTAAAATTTGTTCAAAAAGAAAGACGGCCTAAATCATATCCATGCATCATATGTTTTGACAATTAGAAATTCATGCAAAATTACTATAAATCATATCAGTGAGGACACTCATTGTAATTTATGTGGTTGCACACACTCACTTAGGCTTTAAGGTCTGTTTTCATGATCAAATCAAATCATTTGTTTCGGAAGATATTCTTTATTAATTTCATGTAAAAAGCCTTGTCTTCATTTGATATTTGGAAAAATCATCTCATTGGTTTTTCATTCTCAAGATTTTTAACCAAAAAATCATTTTGTTTTTTTGATCCAATATCACAAAAATCAAGTTTCAAATTAATGTCTGTTGATTCTTTTCAAAACATGTTACATTTCAAGAAAATTATTTCTTTTAAGTCCCAAAAAGATTATTATATTAAACAAAAAGCAAAAATTTTGGTATAATTTTCAAAAAGATATGCTAAAATTTTGGTATAATTTTCAAAAAGATATGCTAATAGTATATAATACCAAAAAGATTAATATAGTAACTAAAGTATTTAAAAAGCAGTAAAGAAAATTAAAACAGTGTCACAGTGTTTTAGATGATGCAATCCATGTAAGATATCAAATTCCGCTTCAAATCATCTTTCTCCTTAGCTGCTATCTTCATCATGATCATGTGCATGGCCAGCTACAGGATCCTGCTGAGCTCTCTGATCCTCTGCTTCCTCCGGGAATGTTGGCCTGTCCCCAGGCCATGCAACATAAGCGCTGAACTGTTCCGGAGTGGGCCAATGGAATGGAATGGGCTCCTACTGGTGCTGATGCTGGGTGTAGTCATAAAAGCTCTGATTAAGCTGCACCTGCCCTCGATGATTAGCAGCTTGCTGATCCGCCAAATGCTGCATGTAAGTGTGCATCTGAAGCTCCATTCTCTGCATGTGGGCAGAGATAGACTCCAGGGAAGCTGGCTCATGAGCAGGCTGCTGCTTGACCTGTCTAGCTAAACAATATTTTTTAATAAAAGCACGGTTAATAGAAGGGCGGATAGTCCTAGAGGGATGGGCTTGGATTCCATAAAATTGGCATAAACCAGTGATGAGAGCTGGGAATCCAAGAGCCCTGTTTGCTCGCTCGGGGTTAAGGGGATGCCTAGTTGGCTCTAGGATAATAAACTGATAAATGGCATCTGAAATGATTTGAGCCACATCTATGCTAAGCTGTGTCAAGATACTATAAACTAGTTGACACTTAATCATGGGTAGGTCAGAGTTGTGGTCAGTGGGCATGATGTTGCTTAGCACAAAGGTAATCCAAATTTGGGTAAGTGTGGTCATGTTGGTTCTCATTAATCTTACCCTATTACCTGTGTTACCGCGAGCAAAGTCGCACCCTGGAATACAAAGGAGTTGTCTCATGGCTTCTTCATCAAAGTTGTTTCTTCTTTCCATGTATTCACAAAGTTGGCCTTCCGGGAGGACAATGGGATTCCCTAAGAATTGGTTGATGGCATCGGAGTCATAGGGGATCCATTGTCCTCTGACAAATGATCTTTTGTCAATAGGTGCTGCCTCTATTGGCCATGCATTGGCATAGAATTCCATAACAATCTCAGGATCAAATTTCTGTAAAGAGGTAGCTAATGGCCTCCATCTTCTGCGGTCAAGTTCATCTACAAATTTAGTGTATTCATCATTAAACAATTGAACTCGTCGTTCTTTGAGGAAGGACCAATTTTGTATGGCTTCGAAGTGGAGTTGATGTTCCTTGCTTCTAAACCGTTGTTCATCAAAAATGAAGTCCTGTGGTGGAGGTGCACTAGTCCCTTCATTCCTAGCTCTCTTATGCTGGAGTTTCTTTGGAGCCATTGAATTTAAACCTGAAATATTCACTCCCAAATAATTTCAGCTTCTTTTTTTTTTAAATAAGCAAGATGCAGAAAATACAAGACAATTGGCAGCCATTGTGATATCAATTTTCCACAGAATTCCTCTATTTCTAATGTACAAGTTAAATCAAGGAATTCAATCTCTATGCTGTCTTCATGTTATGCACAATTCACTCATGTTTAGGACACAAAACTGAGTGCTAAAATTCCACAGACCATAGCTTAGGCAATTTAATGTTTCATTGTATCAAAATAAGAAGCTATGTCTTTCATACCAAATGCACAGATTTGATGGTTTCATCAAGTGTTATGGCCTAACTTAAGATCAATGTGACATTTGAATGTATTTTAGACCAATTGTGTGACCATAATTATGCATTATAGAAGCTGATTTCATTGTGGCAATATAACAAACACCTTGTGTGCATAACAATTAGAACTAAAAATGGATACTTTGACATATAGCTTAGACCAAAATTTTGCAAAGAAATGAGAGGGAGAAGTGACCAATTCATGTTTACCCTTCAAAATTACTCAAAACAGAACAATTAATTGGAATGCAATACAAAACCTAAGTTATGTTTTTGAATAGCATGAAGGCAAAAAAAATCACTTCCTATTATCACACTAGCCTATAAGAGAGGAACAATATTTAGCAATTAAATAGAGAAAAACAGAAATACTTACTTGGAATCCAAAATGCAAGAACAGAAATGAGATTGAGGATGCACAATCGCTTGGGCGATTTTGATGGAGAAAGGAAGGAATGCACAAGCCAATGTAAATGGTAAAAGCAAAAAAAATTCACTAAGTACCTGGCTGTTATGTGATCTGCATGAAGGGGCTCGCCCAGGCGACCAAAATGGCCATGGTCTGCTCGCCTGGGCGAGTTAAACACTATATTTTTTTTTTATCAAAATTATTTTAGCTTAAAATTATTTAATACTTTAATTAATCTATATTTATATAGGTGATAATTTTTAAATAAAATGATAAAACACATATAAAAAGAAAGGTTAGAAATTACTAGGTTGCCTCCTAGAAGCGCTTCTTTTACGTCGTGTTAGCTGGACGCGTTGCAACTCAACTGTCTTGAAGTTGTATCACAGTGATGAGCCTTTCGAATTCACCACCTAGATACGGCTTAAGTCTGCTTCCATTTACAGTCCATGTTTTCTTTGTACTGGGGTCTTCTAGTATCACAGCTCCATGTGGCTTGACTTCTTTTATAGTGAAAGGTTCGGACCACTTGGACTTTAGCTTTCCTGGAAACAATCTCAATCGAGAGTTAAATAACAAAACATTTTGTCCAGGATGAAAATTTCTTTTCACAAGCTTCTTATCATGATAAAATTTGACTTTCTCTTTGTAAAGCTTTGAATTCTCATAAGCTGATAGCCTCATTTCTTCCAGTTGATGCAGCTGTAGCTTCATTTGTTCACCTGCAAGGTTAGCATCAAAATTAAAGAATTTTAAAGCCCAAAAAGCTTTGTGTTCCAATTCCACTAGTAAATAACAAGATTTACCATAAACTAGCTGAAACGGAGTGAGCCCAGTGGGTGCTTTGAAAGCAGTTCGGTATGCCCAAAGAACTTCATCAAGTTTCTGAGACCAATCCTTGTGTGACTGGGCAACTATTTTTTCTAAAATTCGCTTGATTTCTCTGTTGGAAACTTCAGCTTGCCCATTGGTTTGTGGGTGATATGGAGAAGCTACTTTATGTCGAACACCATAATGCTGGAGGACTTTTTGAAGATGAACATTACAAAAATGTGATCCTCCGTCACTGATGAGTACACGCGGTGTTCCAAATCTAGCAAAAATATTTCTTTTCAAGAAACGAATAACTATTTTTGAATCAGCTTTTTGTACAGCTACTGCTTCAACCCATTTGGTCACATAGTCCACTGCTAACAAGATATATTCATTGGAGTATGATGATGGAAATGGACCAATGAAATCAATTCCCCAACAGTCAAATGCTTCAACTGCTAAGATATTTTGTAGAGGCATTTCATGTCTCTTAGAGATTCCTCCGG
>PYAF01004955.1:188236-202372 GCA_007407185.1 Glycine tomentella | reverse complement strand
CAGAATCTCCGTAGAAAAATAGGTGAAAAGATTCATCACCGCTTTCCGATTCGGCAGAGTTTCCACCCTAATTTTCCCTCACTTACTAATCTAAACTCTCACTAAACAAGGATTAAAGAAGCAAAAAGCTTAGGAAAAGCTTAGAACAAGAGAGAGAAGAGAAAATTTGGCTTGAGAAAGTGTGATTTGCCTTTGGGGGGTGCATGGGTATTTATAGGGGTTGATCTGAGCGTTTTTGGTCGCCCAAGCGACCCATTTACTCATGTTTTGGTCGCCCAAGCGAGTTAAGGCCCAACTTGTTGATCCACTTGGCCCACTTGCACGTCCACTTGCTGAAGCCACTCGCCCAGACGAGCAATTTGCACTACATTCACTCGCCTGGGCGAGTTAAATGTACCTTCTGGAATAAATTTTTGGGCCTTGGGCCTGGTTTGCTTGATGTACCTCCCAAATTTGCTTTATTGTCCCTTTTTGCTTGCTTTTTGTTTGCGAAAGCCTCGGAAATCCTCAAATGCTAGCAAGATAAAAAGAAAGCTTGGATGAATCTTCGAGAAACATAAATACTAAGTGTTTAACATAAACTAAATAGATTAGGGCAAATTTTGACAGATATTCTTAGTTAAAACACAAGATAAATGCTTCAAATGTAATCCGAATTTCACTAAGATATGGCATTTATCAATTATGTACATTGATTTGATGGGAAATGAATTGCAAAATTAATCTATGACATTTCAGTGTTGGAATTGAGAATAAACACTTACCTGTGGGAGAATTAAACACCTTTGAGAGGTTTTACTCTATTTGAATCAATCAAGTGTTTCCTCTTATGTTCTTTAGAAATGAAATGTGAACTAATCTTAATCTCATTTGGTTTTGTGAATTCCATCTTTTATGTTTTCAATTCTCAAGGTTGATTATTTGAAAATGTGTTCTGATCACTCTGGAAAGTTGATTATTTACAAAGCATATTCATATTCATATTAAAAGTATCTTCTATACTGCTAGTGTATTTACTTTTCTTGAGGACAAGCAAGATTCTAGGTTAGGGGGAGTGATAAGTGCCCTATTTTAGTAAAATCAGGGTTACAATGGTGACACTTATCGATCTTAGTATATTTATTTGTAAACTTGCCCTAAACCTAGTTGATTTGTATTTAGTACTTGTATTAATGTTGTTTTTCACATTTTGGAAGATTAATCCAATCACATTTTGTATTTTGATAGGTTCCGATGGTATCCGAAGCATCCAAGCAAGCAAAAGAGGCATAAAAATCAAATTTTGGAGGTGTCAGAAGTAAAATGGTCTAGAAATCGTCCAGGTCCATGACCTTTCTTCACCATTAAGCTAAGAAGAATAGAAAAATATTAAACTAAAAACACTTAATCAAAATACCCCACACTTAAACTTTTGCCCTTCTGGGCAAAACTAAAAGAAAGAGTAAGAGAAAAATTCAAACTAAAGTAAACCACAAACTACAAGAAAGGTATGAACAAGGCACACACAATTTTCAATGGATCCTCATAATGCACAAAAGTGAGAAAGATTTTCAATGGAAGAATGATATTAAGGTAACAAACAATCCATGAACACATGATCACAAAGTGCAAAGTGAAAAAGTAGTCAAGTTAAAATTAAGAATGAACCAAAAACTCAAAGAGCAACACTCAACTTCTAATGTGCATGACTTTATGTTTACACTCAAACACCACATGTAACTAGCACATCCAAATTTTGACAAGACTCTAATTCATTCAACTTGAAATACACATGCATCAAAAGATCAAAAGAACTTTATTGGTTTGTAATGTATGGCTTAGGTAAAGGGTGGATAAAAGAAAGATATTTAGGCTAAAACTAAGAGAAAAAGGGGCAATGGGGAGTAAGTCAACAAGTAAAAAGAGGGGTAGAAACAAAAAAACAAAGAAACACGGTGGAGAATAACGAAATTAAATTAAGAGAACTTATACGGATGAAAATGAACCACAACAACTTTTATTGCATTTTTTTTGGTACTTCTTTTTTATCATTTTTTTTGAACTTTTGCTTTTTAAACTCTTTCTTTTCTTTTCTTTCCAAATCAAAAAAAATAAAAATACCCCACACTTGTTTGAAACCCACTCCCAAAACAATTCCAAGGTCCCTTTTCTCCCTAAAGTTAGGATAATATAGTTTTCCATTTTTTTTTAGTTTGTAATGAGCTACACAAGAAAGAAAAAGTTAAAGGCTCAAAAAGGGTGACAATGGATATCAATGCAAGGATATGTTTATTTGGCTAGTGGATAAAAGAAAGAAGGCCTAAATCATCTCAATCAAAGCATGCGCAACAAGGAATGTCAAAAGAGGCAAGGCAAAACATAGAGTAATCTAGCACAAGAGTGAAATCACACATGAAAGAACATGAATGAAATAATGTGATTCATCCACAAAGGCCCAAAAACTCACAAGGCATAATTCTATCACACATGATCCATCTTAAATTCTATTTCTCAAGTCTACTTATCACTTCAACAATTGCAACAATGATTCACATCAAGCATGAAACCTTTCAATCCAACAAAAATTAGTACATTTCTCACAATTAATATAAGTTATAAATCCTATGAAAAACATGAAAAATGCCTAAATTCTAATTTTTTATTTTCTGAATGTAAAAATAGCATAACAAAACAAGAAAAATGCAGCAAAACAATAACAGGAACATAAACAGAAACCAGAAATAGAAAACAAAAAATAGAAAATGCTTTTGTAACCCTTCACCCCACACTTGAAATGCACATTGTCCTCAATATGAGCATGCAATGAAATGCAAGCAAAGAGACAACAAATAAAAGAAGCGAAAAGGAAACTCCCCAAATGTCATTCAAGGCACATCATCACATAAAATTGGCAAGACCAAAGAGAGGTCTGCCACAAGCTCCTCCTCTACTTGGAGCTCTCATGAAATAGCTTGAGTTGGTGACCATTCACTTTGAAGACCTTGTCGGTAATTCATTTTTAATCTCAACTGCACCATGGGGAAAAACATTAGTGATAACCAAAGGTCCATCCCATCTAGATCGAAGTTTACCGAAAATAAGCTTAAGGTGAGAGTTAAACAAGAGCACTTTTTGACCAATATGGAACTCCTTCCTAAGAATCCTAGAGTCATGAAATCTCTTCACTTTCTCCTTGTAAATTTTGGAATTCTCATAGGCTTCTAAGCAGATCTCTTCAAATTGAAGCTTCCTTTCCATACCTGCTTCATCAAATGTAATGTTACAACTCTTCACCGCCTAATAAGCACGGTGCTCAATCTCCACCAGAAGGTGGCATGCCTTACCAAAAACCACTCTATAGGGAGACATCCCCAAAGCTATTCAGTAAGTAGTCCTGTGAGCCCATAAAGCATCTTCAAGTAACTTGCTCCAATCCTTCCTGTTGGGTTGCACTACCTTCTGTAACACTTGCTTGATCTCTCTGTTAAAAACCTCTGCTTGCCCATTAGTTTGGGAATGATAAGCTGTAGCAACTCTACGCACAACCCCATACTTCTGAAGCAAGGATGTCAATGACCTGTTACAGAAATGGTTCCCTTGGTCATTGATAATGGCTCTAGGCACACCAAATCTGCAAAAGATGTTGGATCTCACAAAATCCACAACAACTTTAGAATCTTTAGTTTTGGTGGCCTTAGCTTCAACGTATCTAGAAACATAATCATCAGCAAGCAGAATATATGAAAAACCATGAGAAACAGGAATGAACCCATAAAATCAATACCTCACAAAAATTAATGGGCTGCTAAGGCATCTCATGCCTATGTGTAATGGTCCCTCCTGCTCTCTGACACTTCTCACAAGTCGGGGTTAAGTGATAAGCATCTCTAAACATAGTGGGCCAATAGAACCCACAGTCCAATACTCTCCTAACGGTTTGCTAAGGACCAAAATGACCGTTGGTAGGTGTGACATGACAAAATTGAAGAACAGGCTGAATCTCATGATCTAGGACACACCCGCGGATCACTTGATCACTACCAAACCTCCATAAATAAGGATCATACCCCACATAATATTTAGCATCACTCTTAACTTTATCTATTTGAGACCTAGATGCATGAGGTGGAACAACAGATGCAACAATGAAATTCACAATATCAACATACCAAGGTGTAATATGTGATGAATGCAATTGCATCAAATGCTCATCAGGGAAATTATCCCTAATAGGAAAGGATTCAATAGGTGTAACGACTCGCCTCATCACTATGATATCACTAACTCTAAACGTGTAATTTCAATTTTTAATGAAAACTTCATTAATTTGATTATAAAAAGGGTAGTAAATTTTTTTTTGCAATAATACCATTATTATACACATGATACAATTACAAAATTGATTACACATTTATGCATATATTGAACTAGTACATATCATTTACATATCAAAACTTAATTTGGTTTTACATATATTTACACCTGGAATCTTATATGACCAACAAAAAGAATCAAAGAACTAACTAAGAAAGAGTTGATTAACAAAACACAACTCTTTCCCAAAAAGAATTCCAATGTCATCATGTCGGCTTGGCGGCTCCAACAAAAAGAATCTCCCTCCAAGGTCACCTACTGCTGCTCATCTGCTCCCACGAACGAAAGTTCGCCATCATCACAGGTACCAACCATATGGTGCAACAAACGCAAGGGTGAGTTTATTATATAAAACCAACAAACATCAGATAACAGCAATTGGGAAGGAAATAACATTACCCACCATAATCATTAACAAAAATCCATGATCCAATACACACTCAACAAACCAATCATCCAATGCATTTCACAACTCAAACAATCATGCATAGAATGATGCATACACCTGAATCATCTATCAACATGCAATGTGGTACCATCTCTCGAAAATAGCCTCTCACAGGAAAAATGATTCATCGCCTATCAGGGCCACCCTGTCGTGCACTGACCATTCCCCCACCCGGTGATCAGCCAGCGTCGCTAGGGAATTCCAAACCTGATGACCCCTTACTACCTGCGTTTTCAGCCCATAGAAACTCACAGGTACGCGAATGCCTTCATTCTATTTCCACACATACAAATGAAGTATGAAACATGAGCATCATCAATGTATGACCATGGCCAGGAATAAATCCTTCCCCGCAAGGATGACTAGTCATACACCCCCATGTGCATACATAACACACCAATGTGGGCTCACCGATGAACTGACCATGGCTAGGAACAAATCCTTCCCCGCCAGGATAACCAACCGGCCACTACACCCCATATGTATATACACAACATACAACCATGGCACCATCAATGTATGACCATGGCCAGGAACAAATCCTTCCCCGCAAGGATGACCAGTCATACACCCCATGGGTATCCATGTATATCCACATCACATAATGATAACCATGGGCACCATCAATGCATGATCATGGCCAGGAACAAATCCTTCCCCGCAAGGATGACCAATCATGCACCCCATGGGTATCAGTGTACATAGACATCACCTCATCTCGATATCACCATTATATATATATATATATCAAATTCATCTTATTTCAACATTATCCTCATAAACATCAATATTCAACATCATCAACTATATCAACATTATCTTTCATCAATGTCATTATCAACATCCATTTCATCATCATCTCATTTAAACATCATACTTATATCATTTATACATCATCATTATCTCATTCAATCATCACCAACACATCAATAACATCTCATTTCAACATTATCAATGACATCAATATCACCTCATTCATCCACAATCCATATTACCATGAAACTGGTATTTTAGGAGAATTCTAAATTAAAGAGGAGGACTACAATGTAGAAAAGACACTCTTATGCCCATTTAAAAGTTTTAATAAAGAATTAAATAGGAAGACATATTATAAAATTTTGGAGAGTCTCCTCCGTAATTAAGACTTTTCCCAAAACCAATTATCAACAAACCAATTCACCGCATCCCATTAGTTAAAAAAACACAATTGGAAAACCAATATGTTACACATGATGCATTTGTTCTATACATTAAGGTTATGTTTGAATTTTCTTTAAAAGAATTACTATAATATGTAGGACCAGGTGTTTGGCGTGGTGGGTCGTGGATTTTGAAGTTTGAGTATAAGGAACATGGTTATGCTAGATGTCGCAAGAGATTCTCTCATCAACTATGCATGCCATCAACATGGCTACCTCAATATTATATGTAAGACTAATATGTAATATGTAGGACCAGATGTCATTTTTCTTTTTTTTATCTCATTCATTTCCTATTACCCAAATCAAAATAATGTTAAAATTATGTTTCATATTTTTAATTGCAATTCTAATTCTATCATAGATGTAATTGACTTATTGGTGCAAAGTATAATTATAGGATATAATGAATCATTTTGAAGATTGTGGTGTGAATAAGAATAAATAAGAAAGAAAAATTATACAAGAAGATAATATTAATAATTACAATAATTATAATAGTATTGAAATTTAAGAGAATAGAAATTTAATAAGTTATCTCAATTTTTATACTTAATCAAATAGCAATGAAAATAATTATAGAAATGATTAAACTAGAGAAAGATTAATATGAATTTTTTTATAAAAAAATACTAGAATGTGTGAAAATACTATTATTGGTGGGAAAGAAAGAAAAAACTCACTTTGTGGCGGTTTTTAGCCACCACAATTTTACCAGCGTTCTCCTAAAAGTCGCCACAAATATTTCTGACATCGTTATTTCTGACAAGCGTTCCTGACTGTCATAAATTCATTTTGTGGCAGTTTTTAACCGCTAGAAATGGATTTTTTAGCCGCCACAAATTTATTATTTTTTTGTAGTGATACATAACTAAAATAAAACTCGTAGTGTCACAAAAATATACGGATACAACCCATAATAGTGTGATAATAAACAAAATACATTTTTCATCCCTGCTACAACATAATACATGTCTGTGGAGAAAATATTTCTCAAAATACATCAAAACAGTAAAGAAACTAGGACCACAACAGACCACTTATCACACTATAAGTACAAAACTTACTAAGACGTGTCCTAAGAAGAATCATCTCTATCCTCGTCAGACGTCGATTTCAACTACCTTAATAGTTTCCGATACTCCTCCATCTCCTCGAGTAACATGTCTAAATGATCACCTCGGTTCTCTGTAACCTCCACTAGGTGTACTTGATGCACACTATATATGATCTATCAACTGATACTACATGCACTCAAGTATGACATGTGTAATGTGTAGTTTGCGTCATGGTGCAGGAGCATACCTGCTTTCTTTGTGACCTATACTGAGCCGACAGATGTCTCGGTCTACTCGTCATTGTCAGTACCTAAAAGCCACAAACAACAAACAATAGTAAAAAAAATTAAAACATACAATCTACGTAACCACTATGTGTGGTTATCTAAACAAACAACACTTTCGCATCTTAAGCACGTAATTATCACATTTAATTCACCATTGGGGCCAATCACTGCCACCGATCCTCCCAGGTCTTGATGGTCTTACAAAATCATGTGGATGACAGTCGGGAGCGATTGCTACATAAAGATACATAGTACATCAACCCCTCATCTCCCAACTCAAAATCATAGTCTCAGAGCCCCTCAAGAGTAGCAAAGTGAGGTTTGTGAGTTACCTACGCTAAATGAGTGCACCAAATGTCGGGTAGTCACTACTCGCTAATTCTCCTAGGTTCTTTGAACCTCTTCGCCCACTACACCCCAGTGTATCTTTGTCCATCATCCACTTCCGAAGTGCAAACTCACTTTCTCACTGAAGGAAATAAAACCAACGAATCCTTAATCTCTATCTAATCCACTTGACTTTTGCCATTGCATCCCGTGCATAGCCCTCGTGCCACGTGCATCAACGGACAAGTACAAACAAACAAAAAAGAAAGAGAGACAAGGCTCCAACCTACTTATTACTTTCAGGGAACTAGTTGTGGCTCCTTAAGAGGTAAAACCACTTGTCACACAAAATAATCAAACAACATAACGATTGTAATTATGGCTATCTAACCAGACCTAACAGATAATTGGCTGAGGGTCAAACATCCTTGGACCCAAACCATAGCACGTACAGACAAAAATAACAACATGCAGACAATATATATTATCAAATATATATAATAGAATAGAGGCACAAATTTCAGTAATTCTATCAGCAGAGAAATATCACACTTTCAAAACATACATCAGTCATCAGATCTCGCATTTATCTTAGCAATATAGAGTAAATAAATCATTATTTTTAGGGAATAAATAATTCCAAGATAATTTATACAGAGGCACTGATTGCAAAGTTAAGTTATCTACTGTAAAAATATTTGTCACTCGATTTTTCACAGTTTTGCTCCTAATTTATGTTTAGTGCTCTCGGTGCTCTGTGAGTTGGGTTTTCGCAAATCTTATATGCCACCCTACATTTAAAAACCTAAAATAAATCATTTTTTAGGTCAAAACCTTAATAAAAATAGTCCATATTGTTGTAAGTCTCAGTCCAAATTCGTAGCATTTTTCATTTTACTAAAGGTCCTTAAACTTGTTTTATTTGAAACTTTTGCTAGGAACTCTGATTTGGGTGAAATTTAAGGCTAAATCTATGTTTTAACATGCAAATAACTCATTTTTGGCATAAAAAACTCAAGGAAAATAGCTTAGGACACAAATTCAGGACATAACAACAAGCTCAAAAATTTCAAAGTAACAATATGTTCAAGGAAGTTCAACAACAAGCATATAGTTCAAGAGTTCGAGATACCCCCTTAACTCTTGAAGAACTAACAAAATCTTGAAGTGATATGAACCAATATGGGGGTTCATTTTTTTTTTTTTTGGTACGGATCGTCCTCGAAAAGGCTTATTGTTATAACAAAGCAAAGATGTTTTTGAAAAGAAAAGGTGTAAGCTTTATGTATAATGTAGCGCAAGAGAATGTATTGCACAAAGAGGAAGTTAAAACAAGCAAATCATGTAACTTAATAAGAAGTTAGGGTCATAGGCAAGGTGCACGCCATGTGTTTGATGAAGCGAAACAAAGATAAAAATAATATAAAGAATAGTGCAATGAAAAAATAATGAGTTTAACAATAACAAAATGTTAAAAAAATAAAAGCAGAATAGACAAGAAATGGAAGAAGACACCATACCTATGGAGAGTGATAAGTCCCGTGGGGATTCGCCACAAAGGTTATAGAAACCTTTGATAAGAACCATGGTTTGGTCAAATTAAGAACCCAAGAGGGACTTCCTCTCACACAACTCTTTAGAGTGCAAAGTTTTTATTCAATTCAAACGTGTATAAGACATATGGGTGGCTATTGATAGCCAACAAGTGGTGCCTCTCTCCTCTTTCTTTCCAATGTGGGACTTTAGCCACATATTCCTAATTCAAAATTACACTAAAAAAATTATAAACAAAAAGTAATTTTCGTCCATAACTTCATATTGAACTTCATGTCCAATTTTCGTCATCATAGATACAGAATTAGGACTTGAGACTAGAAATACAGCTTTAACGAAATCTTTGGAGCTTTCGAACGCATCAAAGAACGTCTAAAATGGACATCTAGAACTCAAGTTATGTTCAAAACATTGGAACAATATAGGCTCTTCACTCATTGGTCTTTGGGCTCTTCACTCATTTGAATCAATTGGAGCAATCAGAGCTCTTCTTTCAGGTTGGTCTTTGGGCTCAAGGAAAGGCCTAATGCTTGAGAAAGGAAGTAGTTCACTTCATGTTCCAATACTTCTTGTGCTTCCTTTGATCTTGCCCTTGTCATGGGGCCTCCCAATCCTTGTAGTGCACTGTTGGGCCTTCGACCCGTTGGGCTTTCTTGGTCTCATCATGAAGGAGAATGAAGAATATTCAGGTTCTACAAAGTTTCCCTTCATGAATAAAACCAAATTACAATTCCAAGTTATTAGAAAAACTAGAACAAGAGAATGAAGAGTAATCAAGCTTGAAGAATGAAGCTCATTTACCTAAAGTTGGTGACTCAAGAACTCAAAGAACCAACTGGGAAGAAGAAGAAGCATAGCTGAATTCCCCTCCCTCAAGTTTAATTTCGTGAAAAATGAAAGGATAAGGCTTCAAAATATTTTTTCTTCGCAAAAGCTAATAAGCTATGGTGTAGGCTTCCATTGACAAGGCTTTGTGACACTTTGGATGACCATTAATATGACTAACTGGTAGCTTGGGCAGCCCTTGAGGTGTTATCCACGAGCTTAGTCATGCCTTATATGTTTCTTGCACTTTTCCAAAACTAACTACAAAAGGATAAAGTAGAGTTTGCAAAAAATGGTAAAAACTATTTTTGCTAAAACTTGTAAATCTTGTCCTAATCTTCTAGATTAGTGTGCTAACATCCCTTGGCTTATGTGCATATAGAGTGAACCTTGCACGAAGTCCAGTCACACAAAGACAAATTACACTACGACTCAATGCATAGTGTAATTCTTGTGCAGATGGAAATCTAGCTCAGACAGTTTCTATTTCTCTGACAAACTTTACTAAATCAATCACACACACACAACACAAATTCCTATGATTAAAAACATATAACTACTGAAATTAAATTCATACATGCACAAATGACACAACACAGAGTTTCCTCTGTCAGTCTAAGTTGTAAATTTTCAGGATGTTTCAACTCAAAATTATTTTAATTATTCTAATCATATAATTATACACTTTACTTAGTCACCAACTAGTTAAACTAAAATTATATTTTTAAACTAGTTATATAGTCATTTAAGAAAATGCCCTCCACTTTAAACTTCTATGGAATCTAGATCATCATTAATCGACCTTAATTATCCCCACTTAATTTCTAACTTTACTTACATTAATTACTAATTTTCTTTCAAGTGTCTAATTTATATTTCTAGACCAAAATCCAATTATTAGCATCTAGGTCATTAATGAGCTAATCATTATTTGACTAGAGAATTTTCTTTGAATTATCCATATTCTTTCTCAACTTTAGTTTAAAAACTTAAGAGTTTAACCATGCCTAGGTATCCTATGCTAACATCTCATTTTTTTACCATTTCAATAGTTTGACAAAACACTACCCAATCACATAACAAAGCAATAACACTATCTACCGCACACACACATTGAAACTTGGGATGTTACAAGGACGAATGACGCAGACGAACTATTACCGCCACTGATTTTGTGTAGGTTACTGGTGTTTGGAGAGATGCCTTCGAATCTGATAGAGGTGCAACCAATAGGAGACGGGTCTTTTCAAGTTTTAGAAAAGATAAATGACAATGCTTACAAGTTGGACTTGCCAAGAGAATAAGGTAACATAGTTCTACCTATAATGTGGGTGATCTATCTTCATTTGATGTAGGTAATGACAGCAATATGAACACACACAATTAACCAAGAGGGGGGTGAATTGGTTAAAATAGATCTTTAAAATTTTCTTTAAAACAAGCAGCGGATTAAGGATCGTATCACAAGGACACCCTTTTAAAACAAACTTCCAGTCAATCAAAACTCACCCTTCATAAAAACCAATAGCAGAAAACATATTTCTGTTGATCTTGAAAAGATTATCCAAAAGACTAGCAATCAATGAAATCAAAAAGATATTAAAAGAACACCAAGAATTATACTGGTTCACTCCTCAACAAGAAAAGCTACATCCAGTTTCTTCTAACCAAACCTTGGGTAGAGGAGAGATACAACCTTATGATCCAAAGAATGAAAATGCATGTGTTTACCAATCTGGAATCTTGAAAGAAAGCAAGTTTCAGACCAAACTCTCCAAGAAACTCCTTTGAAATCTTGTCCAAAAAGAATTCTATCAATGATGCATGAAGATCTTGAATTATTGGACAAGAGCTTTGTTAGTCAGTGTATTTTATCTCAATTCAAAAACCTTTTGAAAAAGAATGAAAATCTTGAATTGTAATGATCTGTTCAAATAAAAAAACCCAACAGCTTTTTATAGAAAACTGTTTCAACTGAATGTAATCGATTAAATCATCAATGTAATTGATTATTCTCAGTTAAGTAATTGATTAATTTCATATTTAATCGATTAAAGTGTTCTTTGTTCTTTCTGGAAAATATACATGAGCAAAGTAATCGATTAAACTGTTATGTAATCGATTACCACACACAGTCTAGCTTCAAAAATGTGCTAATGTAATCGATTACGATTAGATGGTAATCGATTAACTCAGGAAGACTTATTCTATGTTTTGTATTGTGTAATTGATTACCATTACCTTGTAATGGATTAATTAGGTCTTCATGGCTTAAGTAACAGATTACCATATTCTGTTTATTGTTGCTTAATAGAACTATCTTTTTGCAAAATTACAGTGGTTTATATTTAGCCAAACTTTTTTTTTTATATATCTTCATCATTGTCTTTCTTTGAATTTCCTTTATAGTTGTGCTTTTCTTGTTGAGCTTTTATTGCTTGTCTTTTAAATTTACAAGGTTTTGTCTTAGAGTTTTCTTTCTTCCTTGACTTCTTAAGTTGAGTTTGGATTATTCATTGAATTGGAATCTTTGGTTGAATTTCAAGAGTTGAGGAAGAGTTAGAGAGTGGAAAAAAGACAAGAGTGAACCTTATTGAAAAAGTCTTACAAGTGTGAAACACGAGTGCAAACACTTAATGAGTGGTAAGGTCCATTATTGTTTTGTTTTACTAACCTTTTTCTTGTAGCAATGGCGTCCGATAGCGATAGTCATCCACCTTCACCTAGAACCGCTAAGCTAATGACTTCATTGGCTAAGCAAATAGATAGGTTGCAAAGAAATGTTGAAAGGAGGATGGGATAACGTTTTGTTGACATACAACAAAGTACTCAAGAGTTGAGTGGAAGAATGGAGGACATGGATGAAAGTAATGAGAATACACACAATAACCAACAGGGGGCTGAATTGGTTTAAACTTGGCCTTTTTAAAATCTTAGAAAAGCAGAGCTAAAAGATCTTTATCACAAATAAACCAAGAATGCTTCAATCAATCAAATCACTCAGTCCAAGAAAACAACTACAAAAACACTACTTGTTGAGTGATAAAGAATTCACTAAGAATCACAAATTAAGATAACTTGAAGAGATTAAAAGAAAGTAATCAACACAAGAACTTATATTGGTTCACCTCTCAACAAGAGAAGCTACATCTAGTTTCTTCTAATAAAAACTAGATTAGAGTTCCACTATTCACAATTTCAGTTCTTCCAAGCTTTACAACAATCACCCTTTATCAAACAAAGATAAAGAATAGAAATCTAAAACCCTATTAGACTCCTAGTGATCAATGTAACATCCTCAAAATTATATTATAATTACTTGTAGATATATGATGATATTTAGATACAAGTATGTTTAAAGAAAAGAATGACTAAATCACTCTTTCCATGAAGTAGAAATTACTAGAATACCCTTAAGATGAAAATTACAAAAATGCCCTTGCATATTTTGGAAAATGACCAAAATGCCCCTAAGATGAATGACAAAATTACCAATATGCCCCTAGGCCAAAAATGCTCAAATAACTTTAGAAATTTTGTAGGAACATGATGAAATTATAGAGTACACTTAGCTGACTAAGTATCAAAATATTTTGTGACAGAAAACTCTATAATAAAATTTCTAAGAATTTTATAAGATAACAACTTTGAGACTTTATTTAAGAAAATTCAAGCATAAGAAAAATATGGAAAAATGATACATATAATCTAAAGAATTTTCTCTTAATTATAGAATGTATAAAACAATTTAATAAAATGGTTTAGTAATTTTGATGGTCAGCAGAAATATAGGCCAATCAAAAACAAGATAAAGAGCAATTTAGTATGTAAAGTTTATATATTGTTCTGTATAGACTACTTGTGATTTATTTAAACTATCATTGAGATAAATTCTTAGGAACATCTAGAGTTCTATTATTCATCTTTAGATAAAAGAATTCAAATTAAATTTGATTTCTTTTTAAGAAAATACCATGTGTAAATGTCATATTAGAAACTAGATTTTTATTCATCATCAAAAATGACCACATGTAGCATGAAAGGAAGAAAAATTTGTATTCCTTCCCTTTAGATTGGTCATTCAC
>PYAF01004955.1:169269-188136 GCA_007407185.1 Glycine tomentella | reverse complement strand
CTTTTCTTGTGAATGTTTAAAGGAATTAGATATTATTTATATTGAGGATTATTAGTTAGATTACTAACATAATTTTTCTGTAGTTAAGGCTATTCTCTGGTTATGCATAAGTTGGTAATAATCTTACTTGATTAAGGTATGGTGGTGTAACCATACTTATGGTACATATGATGATATGATGAAAATATTTTTCCATAAGATAATATGTATGGATATTGATGTGATAAGATAGGTGGATTCATGTTTCTAAGTCCAGTACGAGGCTTTGGGGAAACAGAATCTGATGCTACATACAGTACAATATGTAGTACCCAGGTGCAGGATACATGGCAATATTCATGCATGTTTGCGTAAGACTATAGCAGCGTCTACATCCAGTACGAGGTGTAGCCACATACAGTATGATATGTGGAGGCCATTGCACCCTGGGATAATTTATCTCATTCATTCATATAGTTGCATATTTCTTGTGGATGTGTTTGAATATTGATGATTGACTAACCTACTAATAAGTTTGAGATTTAGCGTTGCCTACTGAGAAATTTTATTTCTCATAAAGTTTTGTTTCATGTTTTTCTTAGATGACAACCATGGTCAGGTTCATTGAAGCTCTGGAGTAGTGAGGAAGTTATGTACTAAACTGAAGTATGGGAAGTACTGTACTTGTATTATATGGATTTTTGTAACAAGAACTATGGCTATGTATAATGTATTAGTTTCAAAACTTTTGTAAGTTTTATGTTTTAGAATTTTTACTAATATACGCTTCTTAGAAAATTTATCTTTAAGTAATAATAAAATTAATAAGAATAAGTAGAAATTTAGGTCGTTACAATCAAGACATAGAGAACCCTTCTCTACTCTTTCCCTCTAGAGAAACCCACTCTAGAAAAACTTCAAGAACCCTTGTAATAGTTACAAAGAACCAAAAATTCAAAAATGCATTTACAAGCAAAGCTAATGGAGAGAAACAACCTGATGATCCACTGAATATGAATGAATATGAGTTACCAAAAAGGATTGAAATGAAATGAAATTTCAGAACTTCTTCCCCAAAAAGCTTCTTTGTTGTCCTACCCAAGAAATCTTTCAAAAACACCATGAAGATTTGAACTTGTGGGTCAAGCACTTTAGAACTCAGAGTAACCTTTCTCAATCTCATAAGGCTTATGAAAACTTTTAGAATTTCGTAGAGTTGTAATGTGTTTGTTTTTAGAAAAGCCTTTAGCTATTTATAAAAAATAGTTGTAACTGAATGTAATCAATTAAATCGCCTAATTAATCGATTAAATCTTCATTTGTAATCGATTAAATACAAATGTAATCGATTAAAATGTTCTTCAGTTTTCTGAAAAGGTTATATGAAAAAAGTAATTGATTATTTTGAACTATAATCGATTACTACAGGGATACATTGCTCCATAAATGAACTAAGTAATCGACTACTGATAAATGGTAATCGATTAACACAGTCATGTCTTGTTCTATGTTTATGTTGATAATCAATTACTTAATGCTGGTAATCGATTATTTTGTTCTTCAAAGCTCAGGTAACAAATTACCAATGTGTGGTTATCGATTAATACAATGAAAAAATAGTTTTTCCAAAAACTTAAAACCATGAGCACTTTGCTATGATGCAATCATGAAATCTCAAACCTTTTCACAAGCCATGTGCTTATGTAAAATCATGAATGCAAGTAAATGAATGATGTTAATGCAATGCAATTGATCACAGGATGATGAAAGATAGGGCCTTGAAGCCCAAAGGCATGTGAGAAAAAAAAAATTTCAAGCGAAAACACACATACCACACAAAAATCATTCTTTAGGACATAGATGTTACCTTATTTATATTCAAAATTTGATGATCAAGGATAGACTTGAAGATATAAGCCCTTTAATGTTGATCCACACCACTTCTTGTCAAGACTCAAGAACACTTCTTGAAGGCTACCAACAAACACCAAAGGAGGTAGGCGAGGCACACGAATGGAGAGGAAGAAGGTTAGGCTTTAAAGTGTTTTTCTTATCTAAGAGGCTCACCAATAGATGATATTGGTGGCTGAATTTTCAGTCAAAACTCACAGAAAGGGGCACGTGAAAATAGAGGAAAGTAGATAGGGTTTTTCCTCTAAAACTATTAGTGAACTATGATCACAATAGCACACTTTATAGAAGAGTTTGAGTTAGATTTTTTAACCAGAAATTCTGATCATGAAGCATCCCACACGTGAAGAAAAGATAGAGTTGTTGCATTTCAAAAATTGCTAACAACCTCCTATCTTATCCTCCTAAGACCAAGTCAATTACTTGGGATTTATTTTTGCCAAATGATAATCATATATTATGTAAGCCCATAATTAGCACTCAAACTTCTTCCTAAAATCTAGGCCATGATCATGATAAGATGCTAGTTGAATTCAAATACAAATCTAGCTCTTATCTTCTCCTTTTGATATGAAACTAACTACCATATTTAAATTCAACTATTTAAATTCAAAATTTAAATTATCAAATTTAAATATTAGATAATTAATTTAACTATTTAAATTAATTAATAATGTCTTGGACTATCCAAGCCCATTAACTCCATTCATGCGCCCCTCTCTTTTTAATATAAGTATCCAAACTCTTCTGAATTTGTATTATTTGCTTTTATAATTGGGTTTCTTGCTTGTAAACTAGAGATAGGATTTCTCTAGGGGTTGTGCTAAGTAGTGTCTCAGTGGGATTGTCTCTAAGAATCTAATAGTGTTTTAGATTTCTGAACTTTATCTAGGGTGGATAAAGAGAGACTTTGTAATTACTTGTAAGAACAGAAAATTGCATTACTGGAACTCCATTCTAGTGTTGAGTGGAAGAAAACTGGATGTAGCTTCATAGTGTTTGAAGTGAACCAGTATAAATTTTGTGTGCTTTGATCTTGATTTCTTTCTTGATTATATTCTGCTCAATTTGATTATCTTGCTTTGTTTATTAATTCAATTTTGAGCTATTGGATACCTTGGACTGAACATTTGATTGGATAAAGATTCTTGGTTTTAAAAGTGATAAAGATCCTAAGGGAAACTCTAATTTTGTCTAAGAAATTTTTAATTTACCAAGCCTAACCAATTCACCCCCTCTTGGTTAAGTGTGAAGTGTTCCTATATTTAACAACATTATCTCTTGCCCAAGGAATTTGTTATTCACAGTGATCATGAGTCTTTGAAATACTTGAAAGGACAAGGAAAGTTGAACAAGAGACATGCCAAGTGGGTTGAATTTCTTGAACAATTTCCCTATGTGATCAGGCATAAGAAAGGTAAGAATAATGTGGTAGTTGATGCACTCTCCCACAGGTATGCATTATTGTCTACCCTTGAAACTAAGTTTTTTGGTTTTGAGTGCATTAAGGAATTGTATGAGCATGATGCTGAATTTTCTAATAAATATCAAATATGTTCTCATACTGCATCTGATGGGTATTTTAGGCATGATGGGTATTTGTTAAGGGACAAGAGACTTTATGTGCCTAAGGGTTCAGTTAGGGACTTGCTTGTTAGAGAGGCACATGAAGGGGGCTTAATGGGGTACTTTGGGGTACAAAAGACATATGACATCTTGCATGAGCATTTCTATTGGCCTCACATGAAGCATAATGTGCATAAGCTTTGTGATAAATGTCTTGTATGTAAGAAAACTAAATCCAAGGTCATGCCACATGGTTTGTATACTCTATTGTCAGTTCCTGAACATCCTTGGATTGACATTTCTATGGATTTTGTTCTAGGTTTGCCTCGATCCAAGGGAGGAAAGGAATCAATTTTTGTGGTGGCTGATAGGTTTTCTAAGATGGCTCACTTCATAGCATGCAAGAAGGTAGATGATGCTTGTCATGTTGCTGATTTGTTCTTCAAGGAGGTGGTAAGATTGCATGGTTTACCTAGGAGTATTGTAAGTGACCGAGATTCAAAATTTCTTAGTCACTTTTGGCAAACTGTGGGGTAAGATTGGAACTAAATTGTTGTTTTCAACTACATGTCATCCCCAAACCGATGGACAAACTGAGGTGGTCAATAGAACTCTTTCTACTCTTCTTAGAGCTGTTATTAAGAAAAATCTTAGGACTTGGGAAGAGTGTTTACTACATATTGAATTTTCTTATAATAGGGCTGTACATAGTACTACTCAGATGTCACCATTTGAAATTATTTATGGATTTAATCCTTTGACTCATTTGGATTTGTTGCCTTTACCTAACATTTCTCAATTTAAAGATAAGTCTGGGCAGGTTAAAGCAGAATATGTCAAGAAGTTACATGAGAAAGTCAAGGCCCAAATTGAGAAGAAAATAGAAGGATATACAAAGTATGCAAACAAAGGAAGGAAAAAGGTAACATTTGAACCAGGTGATTGGGTGTGGGTGCATTTTAGGAAAGAACGGTTCCCTTCACAAAGGAAGTCGAAGCTTATGCCCTGGCCAAGATCAATGATAATGCCTACAAAATTGAATTGTCAGGTGAGTATGCTATAAGTCCTACTTTTAATGTGGCTGATCTATCTCTTTTTGATGCAAGTGATGATGCTTTAGTTGATTTGAGGGCAAATGTTTTTCAAGAAGGAGGGAATGATGAGGACATCAAAGGCTAACCCGACATCAAAGACCAACCCTAAGACCAAGACCCAATACAAGGCATAGGAGGGTCCATGACAAGAGCAAGAGCTAAATAAACCAAGAAACTTTGCAACATATAATGGCTAATCTAAGGGCAATCCAATTGCATGAGGATACCCAAAATCTAGAGGGCTGCATGAGTGGACTACTACTCACATGTATTGCTTGCTTGGAGTGATAATAAAAACAATTATTGACTTTGGCATTTAATAAAAGAAATAATAGTAATAAAGTGCTTGTAGCTGGTTTTGAGACATGGACCTCAAGCTTAGTTATGTCTAATTTAACCACTAAGGCATTTTTAGTTATTCTTACAATGTTGAGATTTTAATTTTCTTTTATTTTCTACCAAATGCATGAGAACTAATTTATATAAATCAATTCTGAAGTGAATAGAGAAGGATCTTTGGCTGTTGGAATTTTAGCATTAGCTTGAGTATTTCTCTGTTAGGGTTCTTCCTTGAACCATTTGATCTTATCAAGAATTCTTCAATTCTTGTGGCGATCCTCAAGGCTTATCAAACATTTGTTTGTGGCGCCTATCTGCTTTTTCCTTTGCACCATTTTTGTTCCTTGTTTAAATTTTTGCATTCCTAATTCTGTGATTTCACCCCGAATTTCTTATTGTCATAATTCTCGTTTTACCTATCCTTTTTCGGTGTTTTTCGTGTCTTGCATTTAGAAAGTCCTCTTTCACCTCGTTTTGGAATTGGTCCAATCCGAGTTCTGTAGGCCGAGAAATACATAAAAATTAACAATATGATTCTGGCTCTGTTGGTGTGCGAATTCCAATCTAGAATTGGTCCGAAATTGTATCAAGGCAAGGGGATTCTCATCACAAGGGTAACCAACCGGTCATTGCATCCCACGTGTACATACACAATCTACAACCATGTGCACCATCAATGTATGACCTGTCTAGGAACAAATCCTTCCTCGCAAGGGTAACCCATCATACACCCCATGGGTATCCATATATATTCACACACAATGACATTGTCCACATCAACATTATCTCTCATCAATGTCATTATCAACCTCAACATCATATCATCTCAGTATCATCATCATGCATATCAATATCATCTCATTTGAACATCATTAACTAAATCAACATTATCTCATTTAAACATCATCAACTACATCAATGGCATCTCAATTTCAATATCATCAACAACATCACAAGCAATCACATTTCACCTCTATACATAATACATATGCCTAATATTCACATCCCCTAGGTCTTCAGGTAACCCAAATTTCATACATTCATAATTCATCATATCCATTATATAATTCATCATATCAACCCAAGACTGATATTTTTAAGAAAATTCTAAATTAAAGAGGAGGACTACAATATATAAAACACGCTTTTATGCCCATTACAAAATTTAATAAAGAATTAAATAGAAGAATGCATTATAAAATTTTGGACATAGTTTCCTCTATAATTAAGACTTTTTCTAAAAATCCAAACATTAGAACAACAATATCATTTACAGTTATATCCATCAACAAGCTAACTCATCGCATCCCATTAGTTAAAAACACAGTTTTTTTTGAAAACGAGCACACATAGGAACAAACACATATCAATCATAAATACATTGTATCCCATTAGTTAAAAACGTAGTGTTTCTTGAAAACCAGCACACGGCACGAACAGGCAGTTATCTTCATAGTTGGACTCACTGGCCCCCAACTATGGTATCTAAACTATTGCCAATATAATAAACTCCCATTACCTAACTATATCCCTCTGTTAGCTCCTTGAAACGTCGTTTTTAGATTTCTCAAGTTCATGTGCTTTGGTCCAAACGCAGAGCTCTATATACCAAATTCAAGATAATTTAGTATAGATTTCATAAACAAGGCTAACGTTAGCATTCGGGGTCAAATACCCACTCAAATTTAAAAAGAGGCTAAAATGGTGTTTTGGGAGTCCACATCAAAAGACATCATTTTGAAATTCTGATCACACCAATGTGACCAAGGTTCAACAAGGATCACATAAATGACATCAGTTTCATAAAAATGAGACTTTTACAACATCTCATTTTCAAAGGATTTTCAAAGGAAGTATAGAAACAACCAATAACGGTACCCGAATCACAAGAGATATCAAGAGAGGCTTAAACTAGCTAGAAGAAGACAAAGGAAACCAAGATTACCTCAAGGAAACAAAGAAAGGAGGATTGAAGGCTCTGTTCTCTATCAGATCCTCGAGCTGAGTTTTGAAGATTCCGCTCTGATTAAAGTGCTCCTCTTCATGCGATGGTCCAACGGCAAGCAGCGGTGCCTCGTGGTGGTCTCCGGTGGCTACCGGTGGTGGAGGATGATGGTGGGAGGTGGCTTGGCTATTGGGAGGAAGAAAAATCACAAATTTTGTGATTTGAAGGCTGAAATACGTATTTAACACCGCCTTGACTCGCCCAAGCAAGCAAAATTGCCTGCAAAATTCGCCTGGGCAAGCTGACCAGATTCTAGAATTTCTGCTTTAGTGAAAAATTAATTTCTCAAGTTCAAGGAGATCCAACGATTAACCAATCCAGAATGGTGATTTTACTAAAATAGGTTCTGAGTTAAACTCGAAATAATTCCATTTCAGCGCAGTTGAAACAAATTCCCCATAACTTGACATCTACACCAAGCAATTGCGCATAGATAATTCATATAACATTTTAATTAATCTAAACTAATCAAATAGTCAAATAGCACAAGAAATGCGTCAAACATATACTTTCAGTTATCAAAATTTCAGGGCATTACAGTTACGGATCATGGCGTCATTCATCATCATTTCTTCATTTCTTAATCTACTCCATTTTTATGTTTAAGTTTCAAACAAAAATTTCATGGAGTCTTGAAGTTTGCAATCCGGAAACAATCCTACCCAAGCATTCAAAACTTCATGGTTGATGTGCAATGTACAATGCCAGTCATCCTAGTCCCCAAGAAAGATGGAAAATGGATGATGTGCATGGATAGTAGACCCATCAACAACATCACCGTGAGGTATAGACATCTTATCCGTAGACTTGATGATATGTTGGATGAACTTCATGGTTCTTGTGTTTTCTCCAAAATAGATTTGAAAAGTGGTTACCATCAAATTAGAATGAGAGAAGATGAAGAATGGAAAATCGCTTTCAAAACTAAGTTTGGACTTTATGAGTGGTTGGTCTTGCCTTTTGGCTTAACAAATGCACCAAGTACTTTCATGCGACTCATGAACCATGTTTTGAGACACTTTATTGGAAAGTTTGTGGTTGTTTACTTTGAGGATATACAATGGATGACCACTTTTACCAAGTTAGGAGTGTCTTGGAAGTGCTTAAACATGAAAACTTGTTTGCTAATAGGGATAAATGCACATTTTGCACCAATCAAGTAGTGTTTTAGGTTTTGTTGTGAGTGTTAAAGGAGTCTAAGAAAAATTAAGGCTATTAGAGATTGGCCAACACCTAAAAATGCAAGTGATATGTGGAGTTTTCATGGGTTGGCTAGTTTTTATAGGAGATTTGTCAAAGAGTTTAGCACCATAACATCTCCTTTGAATGACATTGTTAAGAAAAATGTGGTATTTAAGTGGGAGAGTGAACAAGAGAATGCCTTCAATGAGTTCAAGGAAAAGTTGACAAATGCCACCTATTCTTACTTTACCAAATTTTTCCAAATCTTTTGAAATTGAATGTGAGGCATCCATTGTTGGCATAGGTGTGGTTTTGTTACAAGAAGGTTATTTTAGTGAAAAACTTAAGGGTGTTATTTTGAATTATTCCACCTATGACAAGGAACTCTATACACTTATTAGAGTTTTGCAAACTTGGAAACACTATCTCCTTCCTAAGGAGTTTGTGATTCATAGTGACCATGAGTCACTCAAACATTTGAAAAATCAAGGAAAGTTTAATAAGAAGCATGCCAAATGGGTAGAGTTCTTGGAACAATTTCCTTATGTGATTAAACACAAGCAAGGAAAGGCTAATGTTTTGGCCGATGCACTTTCAAGGACATATGCTTTAATCTCCATGCTTGAAACCAAGATGTTTGGATTTGATTCCATAAAGGACTTGTATGCTCAAGACCATGACTTCTCTAAATTGTTTAAGTTGTGTGACAAGGGTCACCAAGGGTTCTTTAGGCATGACAGATACTTGTTTAAAAATAAAAGATTGTGTTTACCTCAAAGTTCTTTGCGTGAACTCATGATTTGTGAAGCTCATAAAGGGGTTAATGGGACACTTTGGGATCGAAAAGACTTTAATCATTTTTCATGAACATTTCTTTTGGCCTAAAATTAAACATGATGTCATCAAATTTTGTTCTAAATTATACTGTATCATAAGGCCAAGTTTAAAGTCATGCATAATGGTTTATATACTCCATTTCCAATTCCTACCTCACCTTGGACCAATATTTCCATGGATTTTGTACTTGGTCTTCCAAGGTCCAAGAGAAGTACAGATTCTATTTTTGTGGTTGTTGATAGGTTTTCCAAGATGGCACATTTTATTCCATGTCACAAAATGGACGATGCTTGTCATGTGGCAGATCTTTTCGTCAAAGAAGTAGTGTGTCTTCATGGATTACATAGGAGCATTGTGTAGGATAGGGATTCCAAGTTTTTTAGTCATTTTTGGAAAACCTTGTCGGGAAAACTTGGAACCAAGCTCCTTTTCTCCACCAAGTGTCATCCTCAAACCGATAAGAAAACTGAAGTAGTAAATAAAACATTATCACAACTCCTACGGTGCTTTATCAAAGGTAATTTGAAAACATGGGAAGAATGGTTACCCCATGTTGAATTTGCTTACAATAGGGTAACCAACTCTACCATTTCTTTTTCTCCTTTTCAGTTTGTTTATGGTTTTAACCTTTTATCTCCTCTTGATCTAATTCCCTTTCCTAATGATTCTTCTGTTTTGAGTAAGGATGGACTTTCTAAAGCCACTTTTGTTAGGGATCTTCATGAAAGGGTACGCAATCAAATTGAGAAGAAGATGGAGATTGAAATCGGAGATTGGGTTTGGATACATTTAAGGAAGGATAGGTTTCCTTTCCAATGGAAATCCAAACTCCAACCTAGGGGTGATGGACCTTTCAAGGTCCTTGAGAGGATTAATGACAACGCCTACAAGATTGACTTGCCAAGTGAGTATGGAGTGAGTTCTAGTTTTAATGTCACTGATCTTTCTTCTTGTGATGTAGGTGTTTCGAATGCAAATTCGAGGATAGATTCTTTTCAAGAAGGAGGGGATGATAGAGGACTATCCAAGGATCATGAAGTTCTAGAAGCACTCCATGAATTGAAGGGTCCAATGACAAGGTCCAAAGCCAAGCTTCTTAAAGAAGAGATGAACAAGAGAATCATGGTTGGACTAGTTAACAAGGGCAAGAATGAAGGAAGACACAAGGAGCTTAATTGGAGCACCTTGAAGATTATACGTGAGCTTGCTCAGCGCGCGTTGCTCGCTCAGCGCAATGCCTTGGCTCGCTTAGTACGTCTGTCTCACTTTGCCCAATTCCTCCCAATTCCTTGGTAGAGAGGTTTTTGACCTCAGTGCGCGTTGCTCGCTCAAAGTGACGTCGTGGCTCGCTCAGCCCAATTAGTGATCGAGAACTTTTAGGCTTAGCGCGCCTTTGGCTTGCTCAGCCAAATTCATGATTGAGAGCTTTTAGGCTTAGTGTGCCTCTGCTCGGTCAACGCACCCTTTATGCTCGCTCAGCGCGCCACCTCTGTGAGGACTTTCGTATTTTGATTATTTTTGTAATGGACTTTAATATTGCCCAAAACAGACCTAAACATACGTTTTTAGGTGATCATTAGAGGCTTAGCTATATAAGTACTCAGACTATGCTATTTTTGAACAACTTTGATTAATGAAATTAAGCATTTGCTTGAATTGAGAGCTTAGTCTCTTCTTGGTTCTTGAGTGAAACCAAATCGATTCTTATCAAGGAAGCTTTCCTTTGTGGCGAATCCTCCTCCGACTTATCACTCTATTATGGATCATGGCGTCATTCATCATCATTTCTTAATCTTCTCCATTTTGTTGTTTAAGTTTTAAACAACAATTTCATGGAGTCTTGAAGTTTGCAATCCGGAAAAATCCAACCCAAGCATTCATGTCTTGAACCATGTTTGTAACCCAATCCAGATGTAGCTCCATTATACTTTTGTCCACTTAGCATTTGATTTGAAGTGTATTTTCCTCTATAAAGTTTTTTCAAAAAATCAACCAAGTAAGAATTTTCTGAGAGCAATATCATATAATTTTCATATTGATTCCTTTTGAAATCATCAAACTTTTTGTAAAGCTTTGCATTTATCTACATTTGATAAAGAAGAGGCTCAGACACACACAGCCATTAGCTTTGTAGCTTGAAACAAGTTTTTCATTTGCTTCTTTCAAGTTACAAAGTTCAGCTTTCATTTTTGCAAGTTTTGTAACATGCCATCAAAGGTTACCTTTCAGCCTATTGTTAGATTTTGCAAGTTTTTGAGCCTCTTCATGCATATCATGGAAAGCATAAAAAATTTGATCAAGTTTAGAGTTTACTTCTGATTCAACACTTGAGAATTCTTCATCTTCACTAATTGTGGAAGTGAAGCATACATTAGCTTCTTCATTCTCACTTGATGATTTAGAAGTTGTTGAGGCATTGTCTTCCCATGCTATGTAGGCTTTCTGTGGCTTTCCTTCTTTTGTTGCCTTCTTTTCACCTAATTGTTTCTTCAAGAATATAGGACATTCAGATTTAATGTGGTCTTGCTTACCACATTCAAAGCAGGTGAAGTTGGTGTTGTTGTTGTTGCCATTTCTTTTGTAAAACTTTGACAACTTCCTGTTCTTATTCTTCTTCATGAACGTGCTGAATTTTTTAACTATTAGGTTCATGTGTTCATCACTTTCATCTTCACTTGAGTTTTCTTCTTTTTCCACATTAGATGATGCAGCTTTCAAGGCTATACTCTTTTGTTTCTTATCTGCATCTTCTGCATGTGTTAGTTGTGACATTTCTAATTCATACCCAAGAAGCTTACCAAATAGTGCAATCATGGACATCTTGGAAAGATCTTTTGATTCCTTGATTGTTGTCACCTTTGTTGCCATGGTCTTGTAAGACACTTTAGGATTTAGACGTTTAACTCTTCAGCATCAAATGTCTTCCCAAGACCAAGAAGATGATTTACAATGTGAGTGAATCTTGTTTGGAGCTGAGATATGTTTTCTGTCGTGTTCATCTTGAACATTTCATACTCAAGAATCAAGGTATGCTTCCTTGATCTTCTAACTTCATATGTCCCTTCATGAGTGACTTCTAACATCTCCCACATCTCTTTTACGCTTTTACACCTAACAGTTCTAAAGAATTCATCAAAAGAAAATATAAAATTAATCATGTTCTTAGCTTTAAAATCATAATGAACAACTCTTTTTTCTGTATTTATCATCTCACCCCACTCCTTGGGAATCATTTCATTATCAACAGTTTTTATAGAATCAAAGGACCTTTTTCTATTGCATTTGAAGCACCGGGGTCATTTGATTGAATGAAAATCTGCATTCTGTTTTTCCAAAAAATAAAATGCTCTCCTTCAAATATTGGAGGACGATTGAGGAAGGCACCCTCCTTGAAGGTAATTTGTGTGATATTCATTTTCTTTTAAAAAGATAGTGATCTTGAATAACACTCAAGAACCTACTCTTGATGCCAATTGAAAACAATATGAACACACATAATTGACCAAGTAGGGGGTGAATTGGTTAAAACAGGATCTTTAAAAATTTCTTTGAAACAAGCAACGGATTTATGATCGTATCACAAGGACGCCCTTTTAAAACAAACTTTCAGTCAATCAAGACTCACCCTTCACAGAAACCAATAACAGAAAATGTATTTTTGTTGATCTTGAAAAGATTATCCAAAAGACTAGTAATCAATGACAGCAAAAAGATATTAAAAGAACACCAAGAACTATACTGGTTCATTCCTCAACATGAAAAGCTACATCCAGTTTCTTCTAACCAAACCTTGGCTAGAGTTCCACTATTAACAAATATTTGTTCTTTACAAGCTTACAAAAGATCACCATTTATCAAACCTAGATAAAGAACTGAAATCTAAACACCCTTTAGACCTCTAATGATCAAGTCATAGAGAAACCCTTCTCTACTCTTCCATCTAGAAAACCCTACTCTAGACAAGCTTAAAAAAACCCTTTTGTAATAACAACTAACAAGCTGAAATGTAAAAACAAATTAACACCAATGTTTAGAGGAAAGATACAACCTTATGATCCAAAGAATGAAAATGCATGTGTTTACCAATCTGGAATCAGGTTGAAAGAAAGCAAGTTCCAGACCAAGCTCTCCAAGAAACTCGTTTGAAATCTTGTCCAAAAAGAATTCTATCAATGATGCATGAAGATCTTGAATTATTGGAAAAGCGCTTTGTTAGTCAGTGTATTTTATCTCAATTCAAAATCCTTTTGAAAAACAATGAAAATCTTGAATTGTAATGATGTGTTCAAATAAAAAAAATCCAACAGCTTTTTATAGAAAACTATTTCAACTGAATGTAATCGATTAAATCGTCCATGTAATCGATTATTTTCACTTAAGTAATCAATTAAACTGTTCTTTGTTCTTTCTGGAAAAGATACATAAGCAAAGTAATCGATTAAACCGCTATTTAATCGATTACCACAAACAGTCTAGCTTCACAAAAGTGCTAACGTAATTGATTACGATTGGATGGTAATCGATTAACTCAGGAAGACTTATTCTGTGTTTTGTACTATGTAATCGATTACCATTACCTTGTAATCGATTAATTAGCTCTTCCTGGCTTAAGTAATAGATTACCATATTCTGGTAATTGATTAAGTCAGTGTAAAAAGTGATTTTTCCAAAACTTAACCATGTGTACTTGGCATCTTATGCAAACATGAAAACCTTAAGCTTTTTCACAAATCATGTGACTTGATAAAAATCATGTATGCATGCCAATGAATGATGTTTATGCAATGCAAGGGATCATAGGATGAAGCTCTTAAACAACTAACAAATTACATATGCCTTCAATTGAATGGCATGTAAAAAGCTAAAATATGTCTAAGACAAATAGTCTTATCATCTTGATCTTCTTCAAGATCCCCCTGTATCTAACAGGTAACAGATCAGATTCGAGGACCAATCCTTTCGAAGAGGGAGCGAATGATAGAGGTGCCACCAGCCCGTCTAATGATCCTTTGCATGGGATTGAAGGTCCTATGACAAGGTCCAAGACTAAGAGGATGAAACAAGCATTGCAATGCCTGATTCTAAAGATCAAAGAGAAAGAAGACCAATGTGAATTAAGGGTTGCACCTAATTGGTTCACTTTCTTACAAATTGATGAAGATGTTTTGAGGCCAACTTGAAGAATCAATTTGGAAAGCCCAATTTACAAGTCAAGAAGCATCCAAGGACTAAGTTGATCAATTTTGGTGGACTATTAATATTGGGCTGATTAGATAATAACTAAGTCCAATTTTTGTCATTTTATTTGTAATTTCGTACTATTTTTATGGTGGAATTTTTTGGTGACTTTTAATTTTCTCTTAGCTTTACTAAATGCTTTCTAGAATGCTCTAGGTCATTTATTGGCCAGTGGGAATTTACTTTCATGTTTATTGTCATTTATTTTCATTTAGTGGCATGCAATTATCAATGCATTTGGTAAATACATATGAATGGAAATTTATTATCGCATTTCAAGATTAGCCTATAAATAGGGAACTCTTATACACTCCAAAGGCAAAATTTGAAGATTAATGAAATTTGAGAGTTTCTCTATTGTGAGAGCTTTTCCTTTGTTCTTTGTTAAGAACTCAATAGTGTTGGTTCTACTGGCAGGTTGCTGTTAAGGTCACACTCCTTTTGATAACTTTTGTTGTATCAGTAAGTCGTAGTTAGGGTCAAGTTCCTTTTTTTTATACCTTTTTTATAGATGATCCTAAGTGTTCTCTTATAAGGATCTATAGCGGCGTGTCATGCATTTGTAATGGAAGCAGAGGAGAAGGAGCACAGCGTGGTAGGAAACGATAAGGGAGAGTGTAACGACGAGGAACACGGTGAATTAGGGAATGGCATTCAACATAGTGATGGTGGCACTGAAGAGCGCAAAGGGAGTTCAAAACTTGAAGGTGATTCGAAGCGCGAAGGTCTCAAAGCTTAAAGGGGTTCGTGCGGTACGTGGGACGATTTGGAGAAAATATTGAACTCTAAATCTGTATATTTTTTTAGAATTAAAATTCTGAATATAACATTCTAATTTTTGGGCATCATAGTAGTTTTTCAAAATCAAACAAGCAATGAAAATTACATAAAGTTCAATCTTCCAAAATGAAACAAGCAATATGTTTTCAATTAATTGTTACCTGCATGATGCTTTGATTTCATATGGAAGAAACCACAAAAACGAAGATCTTTTAGTCAATCTCATAATGTAGTGACAACTTACAAACCAGAATAACTGGAGGCACTATGCTCAAAAGGCGCATGCTTGCAAAAGAAGCCACAATCGAGTTCCTGACCAGAGTGCAATTGAAAATGATAGGAACACTTCAATACAACCAAGAAGGGGGGTGAATTGGTTGAACCTTGGTAAATTAAAATTTTCAATTCAGAGTTTCCACAGGATCTTTATCACTTTAAAAATATTTTTGAAACCAAGAATCTTGTATTCAATCAAATTCCTCTGTCAAGAAATCAATAAGCAATTTAAAACTTTCTATGCAATGTAACTTGATTCACAACCAAAGCAATTTAGAGATGAAGAGAAAGGAATAAAGATCAGCCACAAATTTTATACTGGTTCACTTCAAACACTATGAAGCTACATCCAGTTCTTCCACTCAACACTAGAGTAGAGTTCCACTATTGCAAATAATATTCTTACAAGATATTACAAGCCTCTCTTTATCAACCCTAGATAAAGTTCAGAAGTCTAAAACACTATTAGACTCTTAGAGACTAACCCAAAACTGAGAACACTACTCAGCAACCCTTAGAGAAACACTATCTCTAATCTTCAAGTAAGAACCCAATTTACAATAGTCTAACCTTTACAGAAAACAATTAAAAGATTTACACCTTCAAAGAACAAGGAAAGATTTCACCTGATAATCCATAAAACATATGCATGTGAATGATACAATAGGTTGAAAGAAAGATTACAGACTCAATGCATGCCTTTCCTTATGCTTTGAACATTAATGATGCTTCACTTCTTTAAGAACATAAACCCATACGAATTTGTGAAGCCAAAACACTTTTAGAAACCCAGAAAGTCACTAAAGAAAGCATAGGAGTGTTTGTGATTGCTCAGATTTTGAAATTCTCAAAGTTGTAAAAAACAGAGCAAGAGGTTCTATTTATAACAGCTTTCCAACTGAAAATAATCGATTAAACACGCTCCTGTAATCGTTTATTTCGCATATGTAATCGATTAAATCAAGATGGTAATCGATTAAAATGCTCCTGAAATGTTCTGGGTTTTAGCTATGAACAATGTAATCGATTATTCCATGAAGTAATTGATTAAGACAGACAATCATGTTTTTCAAAATACATTGAGTAATCGATTACGAAATTTGGTAACCGATTAAGACAGACAATCCCATATTTTCATATGTACTATGTAATCGATTAAAATGATATGTAATCGATTAAATCAGCAGAACATGTAATCCATAGGCATAGATGTAATCGATTACGATCTTATGTAATCGATTAAGACAGTCATTAAGATTTTCATTTTAGCCTATGTAACCGATTAATCCGATATGTAATCGATTACAATGTTCTTGATTTGTTTTCCAGAAGGCATGAAGAACAAAATAATCGATGCCATTAATGTTGTAATCGATTATTTTTAGGAAAACATCATTTTTCCAAAAACTTTGCTTTTTAAATGCCTTTCTTGTTAACTGCTTTTACTTAGACCTTCAATCTAACAATCCTAGATGAATGATTATGCATGATATGCTTTTGGATTATCAGATTACACAACTTCCCTTTTTACATAAATCAAATTGATCTTCATAGCTTCTCTGACATTTTTCCAATGAGGCATGTTGAAAGCACAAAACACCAAAGCTTGATCCTTGTCCATTTATGCATAGCTCTTCTTGAATCAACAGCAATAGTCGTTGTCGCACCATCGTTGTAACTTCCAGAAAGCTTATGGGTTTGGCTTTAACGCACTTTTTCTCCACGCTCTCTTGACTATTAGATTTTTTTTCTCAAATTTGGGTTTTCTTTGCGTTGTCTGCGTGGTGCGTTTGCGATTGGGATAGGGTTTTGGTGAAAAGGTCTTGGAGGAAGGAGGGTGGATTTCTGAACATGTTGTCAGATGTGGGTGAGGAAGATTTCAGGGAAGAGCACACTTCAATGTTGAAGAATTGAGAAGAGAGAAATTGAAAGAAAGGATAAAACTGGTTTAACACAAGAATTTTTTTTAAAAAAATTATTTTTAATGGAACTTCAACCCCATTTGACACGTGGGAATAAAACTAATGTAATAAAGACAGAGATGATGGGTGTTGTAACACCCCAAAATTTCCATAACTATAGCCAAAGCATTATATGAATTATTCTTGCATAACTATTAATGCACATATTAGGATTTGATACTCTATATTTCAAAGATTAGAGTGAAATATCAATTGGAGATATTACGGAAATATTTAAAGAAAAATAACCATATTGCCCTTACCGTAAATTAGAAATGACAAAAATGCCCTTGAATGTAAAAGGATGATAATGCCCTTGAATATTTTGAGAATTACAAAAGTGTCCCTAGATATTTTAGAAAGATATTTTATGATGAAAACTTACATAATGCCCTTGGACATTTTGGAAATGGCAAGAACACCCTTAGATATTTTTAGTAGATATGACAATTATGCCCCTAGGATGAAGGATGAATTTACCATAATACCCTTCAAGTTAGAAATGATCAAATATTCTTAGGAATTCTGTGAGAACCTGATGAAATTACAAGAATACTCTTAGATAGCAAATTATTAAGATATTTTGTGACAAGGCACCTTAGAATAAAATTTTTATGAAATTTACAAAGTGATAATGTTGAGGTCTTAAAGAAAAATTGCATTCTTTCCCCTAAGCTTGCAAGTCCACGTGAATAAATGAAGTAGAAGGGGCAAGAAATTTCAAGATAAGCCACTTGTAAAGGGAGCCATGGGATGGAAACAAGTGTCAAGACACTTGTATGGTGTAGGATTAGCTTAAGAATATTTTTTGAAGCAAATCTTCTCTTGTCTCCTTTGGTAGAACACGTGGACAGCTCTAGACATTATTTCAACAATCCCTACGGTCAAAAGTTAGATATATGGGATAGTAGTGTACCTTTAAAATTTTAAAGAGATCCAACGGTTAACGAATCCAGAATTAGTATTTTACTAAAATGGGTATTGGGATAAACCTAAGAATGAAAGGAAAACATAAAAATCTTCCTTGGCAAGCTATACTACGAAAATACAAGAAGGAAGTGCATATTTTTTTCCTAAAAGCTTAGCCACTCCACGTGAAAAACAAGAAGGAAGGAGAATGATTTAGAATCTTCAAGAAATAGGACACTTGGATGGAGGAAAAATCAATAGCCTTTAAGATGTAGCCACTTGGAAAGCAAGGTCATAATGACCAAGGAGATTTTTTGGTAGAAAGTCATTTTAAAATCATTTGGCCAACCCTATATAAAGGGGAAGGGGACCAAAAATACCAAGCCTTTCTAAGTGAAGTTCACGTGCAAAACCACTTCATATTCCTTTCATCTTTTCATTTTCCAAACCTACATCCTTTTCACCCTTTCACTTTCAAAGAATAAAAGCAAAACATAAACTCCACCATCTTGAAGCCTCACATGGAATCTAGGAGCTTTAGAAAGAAGTTTATCAAGCTTTTAAGAAGAAAAATAAGGTACGTATAGGGATGTTTATGGTAAATATAATTGAAGTATTGCTTATGTTTGAATCTTATGTATTTCTATGAAAAACCAAGCTTGCACACCATGTGTTTGATAAATTGTTTGAGTGTGTTTTGTTCATATATTGCAAAGTGTTTCTATGAAGTTTATGTGTTGTTGAGTGTTTCTACGAATTTCTATGAAGTCCACGTGTTGCTAAGTGTTTT
>PYAF01004955.1:156376-169169 GCA_007407185.1 Glycine tomentella | reverse complement strand
TTTTTACTCATTCAATTGACTTACATTTTTTATTTATTTTGTATCTTCCCTTGTTACATTTAAGATTTTCATTTTTTAACTTTAAATTATTGTTATTATTATATATGATTATCTATTTAAATTTAAATTAAATCCTATTTTAATTTAAATAATAATAATTATTATTATTGTTATTTTTAAATTAAAATTAAATTTCACTAAATATTGTTATTATCAGTTTGTGTTATTACCTTTTCAAAAACAAAAATCAAAAGAAGGAAATGTTGAAGTGTGATATAAAAATTTTTCACAAACCTTTTTTTTTATTTTAAAAATTTCATATAAAGGTTTTTCAACAAAGAAAACAAAGTTTTCACAAACAAACAAAGATGATATGTAATAGATTTAAAATCCATTTTCATAAGAGATAAAAAATAACCCACATTTAGTATAAAACAATAGGGTGTAAATAGATTGGACTCAATCCACGAACCTGCCTAACCCAACCCAAGTAGATTTTTGTGGGTTGGATTGAGTCATTGAATTGATTTTAATTTAATGAGCCCAATTAAAATTGGATTGGGTGGGTTATGGACTTGAAATTTTAGATCCAAAAAAAATTCAATTCAACCCACACATGATTAAATTACTAATATATAAACTAAGCACATCTCATTCTTAAGTGATATATTGTTCATCTTAAGATAATACATTGTTTTAGAATTTATATTTTTCTGTTTATTTTAAGGTAATATATTATTTTATGAATGGTAGTGTGAGCATATATTTATGATTTTTTTCATGTTTATCATATGAATAGTATAATGTTTTATGAATACTATTTTTTAAAAATATCCTTACCGTTTTGTAGAAAAAAACATCCTTACTATTTTTTAGGTTGAGGATTTTTTTTTTTAATTTTTTCCAAAACTCAAAGAGGTTACAATTTTTTGAATGGCTCAATTCAATAATTAACTCAATCCAATCCAATTAAAGTTTGGATTGAGTTGGAAAATTATAAAAGGTAAACCCAGTCCAATTCAATCTAAGCCAATTAAGTTTAATTAGATTGAGTTGGACAATAGACAAAACTTAATCGAACCTAGACTACTTACAACCTTATAAACTAGATAAATAAAACAAGTAGAAGCACATAAAGATTTATACTGGTTCATCTTTACCATTGAGACTATGTCTAGTTCTTGGAAGCCCACAAAGTTTCCACTATCTTTTAACAAAAGATGCAAGTATTTTTCATGCCACTTCTAGCTCTTACAAAAAGCTTATCCCTAAGCTTTTTACAACCTAAGTATTCTTTCTACCAAGCCACTTCTGACTCTAAATAAATCAACAAATTTTTGGAGGTTAGGTGCACACATATAAGGCCATCATCTTACAAATAAATATCTAAATTAAGCACAATGTCTTTGTACTCTCAGAATATACATGATATTTTGAGAGCTTTTACAACTTTAAAAATTTACAGAGAAGAGCTTAAAGATAAGAGAGATATGCAATTCAAAGCTGCATTTGTGTAAGGTGCTTCAACCTTTCAAAACTTCTTGTATTTATAGGCTTTCTCAGCAAGTGTTTGTTGTCTCTAAACGGTCTTCAAATGTGCCTGATGTTGCATTTGAGGAAAGTGTTTGTTGGTACATTAAATGCAAGTCCCTTCCCTTCTAATAAACTACTTTGCTTATCTTCCTTGAGCCACACTCATGCTGCAGTCTTCACTGGTTACATCAACTTTAGTGTAGTGTAGAGCAAATCTTTTTAGGTGAAGAAAGAGATTGACTTGGATTGTTCTCTCATTTTTCTTCAGTTCGACATATCCTAGGAAGGATGTTTGAATATTTTCTGCAAACAGAATCACAGATACAGAGCATTAACTCGGTCTGGTTCATCAGACACAAATTCAACGATATTGTTTGTTAGCATATAAGATACTACTTTTAAACTTAGTATTTATTTGCATAAAATCCAAATTATTGAGGAACTTGATTTGTCATATGACTTAACAATTTTGAAATTTATATTAAATCCTGTCCCTTTATAAGCATTTAAGATTATCTGTTTCCTCATGTCTCCACTTCCCTCACTTTTCTTCACATTTACTTTGATTTGAATAATCTTTCTCTCATGAAATAATGTGTTTTACTCTCCTAACATACATATGGTATATCATTTTATGTATTTAAATTTTAATATCAACTATATGGTTTAATAAGTAATTGAATATTAGAAATTAATTTCAGATGATATATTATCTTTAAAATTCAGATATGCTATTAGTACGTGCTTACAATATATCATCTCATACTTTTGATATTGATATTATTTGTATGATTTAACTTAACTTATCTCTTTCAATATATCATTTTCAACGTATTTAGTTCCAACTTGAATTTGATTTTTTTAAAATAAATTATCAATAATTAAAAATAACTATATCACAACATACATTATCCATCATAAATATAAAGTATAATTTATATGTTAAAATTTATTTATTTATTACAAATTTTGATTATAATATAATTTCTATATATAGAAATATTAATTTATTAAAAATTAAAAATTAAAGGTAAACAAATTTTTGTTTAAAAATTATATTATTAATTTATAAGATTATAGTTTTCTTTTATAAAAAATAAACTACATATATAATTCTTTAAAAGGTCTGTACAAAAATAGGTAAAACAAATGCCAAAGAGCTGAAGAAGGGGTGAATTAAATAGTTCTCCATAGGCACACATGGAATATACATTACAAATGTAAGGCTAGAGAATGACTCAATAAAGAATTGATTTATGTTCTTATCGAATTTGCACTACTACAAAAAAATGCCTTTAACATAAGTTAAAACATGCCTTTAACATCAGTTTAGAACTGATGTTGGAAGCGAGTGATATTGAAAGTTGAACACCTTCAACATTGATTTTTAAAATGATGTGAAAAGTACCTTTCTACATCGGTTGTGTTTTAACTGTTTTAGAAAGTGTGCCAAAATATGTAAGTCTGACAATTTTCCACAATGGTTGTGGTTTAAACCGATGTTGAAAGTTTCTATACGACATTGGTTTTGTACATAATTGATCTCGAAAGTCTTTTTTCTTAAAAAAATGGCTTGTTCTCTTTATTTCCCACCCTGTAATTGCGTACACCAATTACACATCCAGGTAATGAGCATGCATAGTGAATAAATAAAATAAATATATAATTATTTAGAGATCAAAGAAGGTTTTGTTACCTCAAACACATCAAGGCCTACTCAAAACATTGGGTTCAATTTGAAATGCTCCAAAAGTGCAACTTCATTAATAAAAGACCTATTACTGCAGTTTATAAGAAATGCTTCCTATAATAGGAAGAACATCATTAACAAAAAACAATTTGCATCACTTGATTTTTGTAACAAATGAAAGGGAGCTTCAATCATCCTGTTTTGAGTTGAATACATTTATTTGAAAAGACTCTTATTAAAGCAAATTAAATGAAAAGACAACTTATTCAACTATAAATTTGTACAAATACATCAATTGGCCATAAAAGCACTATTTTGACCCAAAATTACACAATTGAGCATAATTTCAACCGGCCCATGTATAATTGATAGCCGAAGGACCTCAATTTGAGTGGTTTTGGTTCAAAACTCCTAGAACTCCATCTTTAGCCCAAATTAGTGTAAACATGTGTTTAAACTCAACTTCATATTGGAAAAAATTATGGTTGACCCAAATGTCTTGAATAATTCCATTTAATGCTTCCTTGAATCTCTTGGCCATTTCTCTTATAATAAGCCCACTTGGAATTTTAAAAAGATGCCTTAAGGTGCTTGCTCCAACCCTTGATTCTGATCAAAGTAACATTAATGGCAATGTTGATCACGAGGGGGGTACGCCTTTCCATATTTACCATGGATGAGTCCCTCTTCGGTCAGTCGGGAACCCTACTCAGTCGGGTGTCCCTTTTCCGAGTTTGCTAAGTTCGACTAGTACATATGCCCCGAAGCTTTAAGCATGCTAAAAGATTTGATAAAAATACTTGGTGCTGGTGTGCACATGCCCCTTAACTTATAAGCATGCTAAAAGAGTTATAACGTTCGACATCAATTTGATTTAATGTCATTTGCTAGTCGTGTATCATATGTGCTCGATTGTTGCACCCCTCGATCGAGTTTGTTGTGTTCGAGCAGTGCCACGTGCTTTGGTTTGAGCCAAGTTGGGGAAATGAGTTGTCATGTGGCCCTTCCGATCTTTGTAGTTAGTCGGTGGTATCTGTTAGTATGTAGGCGTCCTAGAGACAATCTGTTTCATCAAATGAACACCTCTTGCTATTTAGTATTTCATGGTCAATAAATTTGAGCAAACTTTATATTTATCATATTTATGTCTCGCCTATATTTTATAGTAATGTGCGTTTAAAGATAAAGGCCCTAGGAATAGAACAGGTGTTCTCTCGAGGATCAATGATCGGGATCGTGATCATGATGACTCGGGGACACTTAAATGTCTATTACTTGAAATGAGTTCCTAGTCTTCAATCACCAAGAAAGGGCATTGGTGATCTCAAAAAGGACTAGTATGACATCTTCTGCTTGTTTAGAGATACAAGGTAGGGACCTCATGGAATGTAGGCATGGTGATGCCTTAACTTATATCGTGGGTGGATATGTTGAATAACAGATGACGTCGAACTAACCCACCGAGAGACTCCACAAAGATTCTTTAAAGTATCATTAGATTTGTAAAGTCTCTCATCATTTGGTAATGTGGATCATTCTAGACTTGAGGATGTCATCGAATACTATGTCCTAGGATTATACTTTGACTGTACAACTCCATCCGTCTAAAAATGGAGAGGACAATGTACTCTTAGGTATTACTTGAATACATGAGTGAAGATGGACATGCTGAAAGGACTCATAGTCTCTATAAGGGATTAGTCGTTCACAAGACTGGTAGAGGTTGGATGACTTCTAGTTGACTTGGGAATCTATGCATAGCAAGAGAACGTGAGGAGTTATGATCCGTCTTAGAGTCAATAGAAGAAGATTCTTAGTTCTGTGAAAACTATATTTACTCAACTAAGAGAGATGATATTCTATCCTTGCTCTCGACTAATGTGAATGACGATATAAGGGATGGTGCCAGCACGGTATCCAAATCAGAAAGGTAGATCACTTGATCAACTTAATTAATTCTGGGGCCGTAGAGCATTGCTAGTGTCTTATGTGGTAATTAAATGAATCGGACCCATTAAAGGAGTTTAATTCATTTACGTCAGTGACTAATTGGGCCTAATGGTCACACACAAAAGGTTGTTCTTGATTGCTTATAACTAACAATTTTAGCCAAATAATAATTATTGGGATTTTTCAAGACTAAAGGAGTAATTTTGTTGGAGTTGGACTCCAAGCCCAATTGATGCATGTGCCCTATTTGGGCTATTAGTCAGAAATTAATTTGGAATGCACTTCATACACCATTAAAATTTCTACTACACCATTAGTGTAATAGTGCATTTCCACATTTACCCTTGTATATTAGGTATACTATTTTAAAATCATTTCACTTTCTCCTCCACCGTTGCTTCACCTACGCCAATTTCTGCTTGTTGGTTCATTCATTCGTCCTTTCGTTCTTCGGCTTATCGTCGTGGTCCGTGGTGACATTGGTTGGTGGCATGGTGGTAATCTTCTCTAGTTGGTGGCGGCGCTGGTAAGGTGAGTTGTCTGGTTTGGTCTGTGAAAGAGAGAAGGCAAGACTATACAGATTACCTGATCCGTAAATCTCATACGAATTGGCCTATCCATATGAGGTGTTATTTTTTAAAATGCTTTTAAAATAATTAGGAACATAAATTTTCAATTATTATCCATATATATGATTAAGATTATTTAGATAAGTTTGAATTGTAACTTAAAATAGAGATATCTTAATTTTCTTATCATTTGCATTGAGTTAGATGCTTATTAACCTGTAAATAGGAATTTAGCTTAAACGTTTGAGAAGCTTTTATTATTTTATAATTGTGAATTTCTTATTGAAAAAGTATCTAATGTTTGATTTAGAGGAGCAATTTAGGTTTACCAAGGGAGTACCCTACGGAGTACGTTTGGTTAATTGGTTTGTTTAGCAGGGAGTATCATATTGAGAGAAGTACTCTTGGATTGTCTCGCGTAACTTTGACAAGTAGATCATGCTAAAATTCCCATTCTCATCAATGGTTTAATATTTTCTTGTTCACTATTTATTCTTCATTTTTTAATATGGCCTTCATGTGTGAACTTCCATATTTTAAAATTGAAATTATGGTCAAGCAGCAAAGCATACATTGTATCCTTTTTCTATTAGTTATGTGAGTTTTGGTTCCTGCAACTTTAAGTGGCTCCTGCCATCTAATGTTTAAACTTTCCACCCACAAGTTCAAAGCATAAAGTTGTTCTCCCAACTAAGTATTTAGATTTATGCTCTTACAAAAGGATGTATATAAGATGAATAACTCTAGCAATATTGATCTTTCTACCATAGAATGTTATATGGTTTAGTGTTGTTGTCGGTGTGGTTTGGTTTGTATGTGATAGACTAACATGTAAAAAAATGTTGTATAGATTATGGCTAAGACTAGAGGAATGCGTAGGGCTCTTGGATGAGTTGTCGACTGAGCATTAGGTAGAAATGTCAGAGGTAACGAAGATGAAGCCACTGAGAGACATAGGCTGGTGGCATCTGTTCGTCGACAAAGGGCAGGTGTTCATATTCCTGAGGAGCCTCCTGTTAAGGATCCACCTGTGGAGGCTGATGTACATGCGACGGAGGAGGACATAGGTAGTGAGCATGAATCTTTTCCAGGAGGGTCGGAGGACTGCTCGGTGTTGACTGGGTACACCGATCATGTGTCTTTTAGAGTTTGGGCAAGAGAGGTAATAATATGATGAATTACATAGTAGTCGGGTTTGACTTGGTTGATTATCCATAATTGTAAACTGATTGATGTCCTTATTGCAGGAACATCCTGAGTTAAAGTTGGCTTCCCATGACGTAAGGTTGTTAAATTCGGGAAGCCTACAGCTAAGATTGAAGGATTAGTTGCTGCTACAGGACTTACTCCTTTGATTGTTTGCTCAGTAGAGATTGGCGATAGGGGATTGCTTTCAGCATTTGTAGAATGATGGCACGCTGAAACATGTAGTTTTCACCTATCAGTGGGGGAGCTGACACTGACACTTGATGATGTGGCATCACTGTTACATATCCCTATCATGGGAGCCTTCCACTCCTTTGATCAGATTGATGTCAACGAGGCCATTACATTGTTGGTGGAATTGCTTGAGGTCACTATCGACGAAGCTGAAGCTGAAACGACACAGTGCCACGGGGCATATGTGAAACTGTCATGGCTGCGGGAGGTTTATTATGCAAAGTGTCAGTCTAGGCAGTGGATATTAGCAACCAAGACATATTTGCTGCATCTTGTTGGTTGCACTTTGTTCACTAACAAGAGTGCCACACATATAGGTTTGGTATTCATGGAAGCTTTCCATGACTTTGACCAAGCTGCGGGATTTTCTTGGGGTGCGACTGCTCTTGTCCATATGTATGACAACTTGAATTACGCATCTCAGCACCACGGGAAACATCTGGATGGGTTGTATAAACCGCAGTGTGACTGTGTGTGTTTTATATTTAAGTTTTGCTAACCTGATTGTTGTTCAATTGTGCAATGCTGGATATATGAGCATTTTCCCACTGTAGGAAATGTGGTTGCAGATTACCACTATGACGAGAGGTAACCACATGCCTGCCGGTGGAAGAGTGCCAAGGCCTTACTGGTGACTACCTATCGTAAATGCATAGATAGGTTGACAACTAATGATGTCTATTGGACACCATATGGGAGCACCGTGCGTACAAGGATTTGACTTGATTACTTTATATTCTGGTTTCATTAGATGGGGTCCTCACGTTGTCAGGCATATGCCAGAGAGGGTACTTAGGCAGTATGGATATATGCAACACATCCCAGAACTGCCTGTGTCTAAAGTCCCCTCCGTTGAAGATGTTGATGAGAGATGGGTCCACTTCTTCGAATACCTGGTATCAACTGGATACTTGGTTGATTATCCAAGTCAATGCGTTGCTGGATATATAGAGTGGTTCTATCGTATTTTCCATCCATTCATGACTTCGGATCAGTTTCGGGAGGCTCGTATCCACACAACTGTTAACGCCACTGATGACCCAGTTTGTCCCCTTGTGCATTCTGATGATACAAAAACTGCACCACATTTATCATCAAAAATATCTCTACAAGAGCAATCACCAGCACATGCTATGGTAACAAATTAAGAAGTTGATTCTTTATGCTTTATCACATATGTTTATTGGGTTATGCTTTATAATTTATGTGTTGCAGGCTGTTTGTGAACGACTGGCTAAGGGGTTGCAAAACATGATCAATGATGGGATCGTTACAGACGACACTGAAGCATACTCCGGGACACAACAACTGTTGCTTCTAGCCCATGGTGTCAGGGACCACAACATTGTATATACGCGGGCCACACGACCAAGACATACACAGCGGAGGCGACATGGATGGCAATAGTGCCATGTTATTTTCTTGAAATTGTTTGGACATTGTTTTTTGTATTTTTCATGTTGGACAATTATGGAACTTTGTTAGGTATAATGAAATACTGATGCATTAATTAAATTAAACAACAGCTCTAGTTTCAGTAATTGTTGCATTTCAGTATTATTGCCTCTTGTACGCGTCCGGTATGAATATCTTGCCTTGTATACTTGCTTTAAACTTGTGACATTATTGGCATTGTGCTCCTTCAAGGTTATTAGAATATTCTTTGGTTTCACCATCGACCTTGTCATATCACCAACAATGATCTCCTCCTCCTCACTTATTCGACCAACATATGGGTGTCCACAAAATGACTTAGCCAAAACATGATTATGATTGCCACATATTAGCTTGACCATCCACCCTTGACCTCCTGGGACTGGTTTGCCGCGTAGCTTAAAAGGACACTCGCATTTTCTAGTGCTAGTGGTTGAAGGTGTGAAATCTTTTTTTCATGGTCTATACTTTCCACTCCTTTCACAACCAATTAACACAAATGACGTCCTTCCAACTTTTCCAGTCGCTATGTCACTCTTCATTATGACCGCTACAAAACCAATCTCAAATGCAACAACACGAGCCCATTTCAATATCGCATCACGAGATTTAAACACCTACACAAATGGATAATTCATCTTTAATATTCTTAATTCAATCATTTAACAACTTTAACTACATTCAAAAACACTTAGATACCTCAATCGTTTTGAATGCTGTAGAACAATCAATTAAATAATTATTGCTTTCAAACGCATCGGGGTCCGCTCCAATGTATTCATTCACATTAATTTCTTTATACATAATACTCTCATACATCCATTCATCGTTGTTCATCTTAACAAATTCAAATTTAATTTAATCATTAACAAAAAGATATGCACACATTATAATAATATTTACTATCATTAAATTCATAACATAAAACTAATTAAATTCAATAAAGTGTTAAATAAATAATAATAATATTTTAACATATCATGAAAGTCTGAAGAACACCATCTAAAAAAAATTGAAAAATTGACTTATTGTATTGTATTTTCTCAACGAAATAATTTGTCAACTTAAAATCAATCTCATTTAAATATATATTTTTGTTTTTTTTAAATTACTAATAGCAACGTTGGACTTACCTCTGTCTGCAAGCACGATGCCAACCACTCCGATGAACCAGAAACAATGTCACAATGCACAACCTAACCCAGCATGTATAAAGCAAATATTCAAAGGCTCAACTCTTGCTTAACCACTCAAACAACTAAACTAACTTACAGCAATGAAGCAAATCACTAAAATAAGGAGAAACACAACAAGGGTATTTTCGGCATTTGGAAAACCAAATGGTGTAGTTGAAATTTTATTGGTATATGAAGTGCATCCCAATTAATTTCTACACCAATAGGCCCAAATGTTTTAAAAGGCCTAATAGGGTCTTGGGCCATGAGTCCTAGTAAGTCAAGAAGTTGACTTGACCAAAATAAGTTTTTTGGCAAATTCAAAATTTGATATTTGAATTCAAGTTTTTTGGCAAATTATGAACTAGGACAAAGATTGAATTTGAATTTGAATTTAAATTTTAAGTTTGAAATTTAAATTTGAATTTTGAATTCAAGAGGTTGGTTGTAAGGATAATTGTAAATAATCGAAAGATATATTCAATAAAGATTGGATAATGCTTCTTCTAACAACTTTTTTACTTGAATTTCTAATTTAAATAAAATAGTTAAAGCAACAACAAAGAGATATATGATGATAAAAGGTTGAATTTTGATTTTTTAGATTCTTGGGCTGATTTTAAGTGATTGAGTTAGAATTCTAATCCTAATAAGATTACAAGATAATAGGCTCCTAGGATAAAAGCACTCAACTCTTATGTTATGGGCTAAGCTCTTTCAAGAATAAAAGTTCTTGTTTTGTCTTTCTTCTTCATCATCTTTTCTCCTCCATTGTTACAACCTTGCCTAACCTCAAGACACCATATTTTGTCTTGATAAATAAACCAAACACTTGAAGCATCCATCTTTCCATTGCCTCGCAAGCAACCAAGTGAAGGAGGATCAAGAAAGAGAAGGAGTTCTCTCAAGCATTCAAGGTACAATCGTGTGAATCACCATTGGAAAGCATCATCCTTTTGAAGCCTTTCAAGCGATAAAAAATGTATTTCTAAAACCCCTAGCATTTTAATGAGTAGATTCTAAACAAGTTTCATGAGGTCCGTAAGGAGTTACGGGTTCCGCATCGAAGAACAAAATAGAAAATTTTGTTTTTCACCCTCATCAAATGGAACATGGATACTTACTTTATGTACCTATAACACCCTGAAATTTCCTTCATTTATTTTCTACACATGTAAAAAATTTCACTATTAAAGACTATAGAGTGGAAATTTTATATTATACAATTTAATTATAGGACTATGTGATTTAATTTATTCTCTATATGATATTAATTGTATAAGTTTAGAGTTAGTTTTATTTATTTTAGTGTAAATAATTTATTTAGTTAGTTGGCAAAAATTTGAAATCTGACTAAATAAAAATTCCATATGTTGTGAAATTACACCACGCATTGAGTGACAGTATAATTTAACTTTGTGTGAGGATCGCTCTAAGTACACATATTCCTAGGAAGATTAGCACAATAACCTAGGTGATTAAGATAAGATACTAGTTTTGGTAAAAAAAAAGAGAAAATACCCATTTTTGGAAAATTCTATCCCTTCTGATGGAGGTCCATGGCAAGCTAAAGTTCTAGAAGGAGAGCTTGAAACACTTCCTTTGGTGAGCTTTAAAGGACCCATGACAATAGCCAGAACCCAAGCACTTCAAGACCACATCAAGGCTAACTTGGACAAGCAAGAGGAAGTTCACCAACTTAAGGATAATAAGGGCTGGATTTTAATGTCTCAAGTTCAATTTAATTCCAATTAAATTCAGCACTTGTTAGAAGCAAAAGTTGTGATAAATAAAAAGGCTTTTTAGTGCAACTTTGAAAAGAGGTGTAGGTGCACTTGTGTGTAATTTGTGTAGCAACTTAGCAAACTTGTTGGCTGCACTTAGAAGCTGAAATTACTGCACCTTACATGAAATTGGACAACCAAGGGAGTTTGGGACAACCAAGGTGTTAGCTTTGAGGAAGCTGAAGACATGAAATCAAGAAGAATGAAGAATACAAGTTTTGATGTTTCATATGCCCTCTCAATTGATGGCATTTGTAATTTCTTTTTAAGCTTGGTTTAGCTGTTAAAGCTCTATAATCCTCATTAGGTTTGATTAAGTCATGCATTCATACATACATTTAATCAGAATTAATCATGTGGTAACAAGAAAATTCATAGAAATTCATTAAGGCAACTAAAAACTTTATAAAACAAATTCTCACTGTTTTAATCGATTATATGGATTATTTAATCGATTACAGCATGTGTATGTTTTCTAGAAAAAGCCTTATGAACATTTTAATCGATTACCACTAACTCGTAATCGATTAAATAAGCTTAACACAAATTTAGAAACTTTCTGTGATAATCGATTATATCATGGAATAATCGATTACATAAGCTTCTGCATAATTGTACAAAGCATTCTTATCTGGTTTAATCGATTATCAGGTGTTCGTATGCATTAATGTTTTTTAGCCTGGTCTGTGTTAATCGATTAAAAGGAAGCTTAATCGATTACACTAGTATATCAAAAAACTAAGTTCATCTAGAATAATTGATTACAAGATGACTTAATCGATTATTTTGTTAGTGACAAATTTCCATATTCCTTATGAACACTTTAATCGATTATCTGGTTAAAATAATTGATTACCACAGTTAAAATAATCGAGTACATTAACCAAATAATCGATTACAGTTAGTTAAATCTGTTTTTTTATAAATAGAACTGTCTGATCTTTGTTTAAAAAAAACAAGAGAAAAAGAATAGACTCGTGCAAACCTTGTGAAAATCACTTTCAATAGTTCTCAAAATCACTAAGGCTAAGTTTAGAGAGAAAATCAAAGATTCAAAGAGTCATGGAGAGTTATATGTGATGTGTGTCATAATTCACATTGTTTGAAAGAGGTGCTCAAGCTATTGATTAAAGAAGTTAACAAGAAAGAGTATTGATCATCAATTGCATACATTCTCAGGTTGTTTGAATCATTCATTTCATTGAATTAGCTGAGGAT
>PYAF01004955.1:128385-140012 GCA_007407185.1 Glycine tomentella | reverse complement strand
CTTCTTCCTAAAATCTAGGATATGATCATGATAAGATGCTAGTTGAATTCAAATTCAAATCTAGCTCTTATCTTCTCCTTTTGATATGAAACTATCTACTATAGTTAATTCATATTTAAATTCAAATATTTAAATTCAAAATTTAAATTATCAAATTTAAATATCAGATAATTAATTTAACTATTTAAATTAATTAATAGTCTTGGACTATCCAAGCCCATTAACTTCATTCATACGCGCCTCTCTCTTTAAGATAAGTATCCAAACTCTTTCTTGGGCCAACAACCATTATTAGGCCCAAAAACCTTTAATGCTATAATGTCATGACAATAAAGTGTTAGTATGTGACCCATTAAGTCCAACATAGCTACTGATATAAATGAGTTTGGGCCCAACAAGGCCACTACTCATTTAATGACAACACAGAGCACTAGCAATGCTTTGTTGCCCCAGAACTAGTTAGGTAAATAACAAGATCATCCTATTAAATCTATTTGGTTTCCGTATGTATTTCCTTTCGTCTTGGTTATCTTCCCATAAAACCTAGGGTAAGGAAAGGTATCAGCCCATGCGGTCTAGGGTAAGCTTTAATATGAAATAGGGAGTCTCCAATTTTACTGACTCTAAAGGCAAATCATCTCATGATTTCTTTTACTATGCATAGATTCCCGAGTCCCGTAAATGTCATCCCGATTTCTCCGGTTTACAGATAACCTAATCTCTCACAGAGATTTGACGAATTCTTTCAGCTAGTCACCCTAGACTCGTATTCTTTCAGGACATGCCCAAAGGTATACCTATGTGTCTCCATGTTTCAGGCAGACGAGGTATACAATCAAAGCATGTCTTCTAGAACACAGTCTAGGTGAAAACTTCTGGTCTAAGGAAAGACACCCCCAAATAATAAGAGAATACTCTAATGATACTATCTGTGAGATTTCCTCATAGAGTCTCTTTGTGGGTCCGTTTATTGCGAGTTATACCCTTATAGGTCCACCCATGACTTTAGCTAAGACATCTCCATGTCTATAGCTCATGAGGTCTTTACCTTGTATCTGCATACAAGTAGATAAGCCGTGCTAGTCTTACCCGAGATCGCTGATCCCCATTCTCAATGTCTCTAGACTAGGAACTTAAATCTAGGAGTAGACATCTGGTATCCATGAATCCTCATGATCGTGATCTCATCACTGATATTCAAGAGATACCTATTCTATTCGAAGGGTTTTATTCAGTTACTCATATATTAATAATAATATCGAGACAAAATATGAAACAAGATAAAGAACGCTTATAATTTATTCATGACAATATGAAAAGTACATGTACGTCCTAATCTAATGAAAAGATTGTCTCTAGGACATCCATATACTAATATGTGGTACCATCCCGGAAATAGTCTAACACAGGAATATGATGCAGCAGGATGTCAGGGTCACTCTGTCGTGCACAGGCCGCTCCCCCTACTGGTGATCAGCCACGGGTCTCATTAAAGGAGTTCCAAACAGTTGTGCCCCCTAGTACCTCTGTACTCTGCAGCCAATCATCCTATTTTCGTAAAACAAATGAAGTATGTCACATGGGCATCATCAATGCATGACCCGGCCAGGAACAAACCCTTCCTCGCAAGGGTGACCCGCCATGCATCCCCCATGTACATATATACCACCCCAACATGGGCTCACTGATGCAATGACTGTGGCTAGGAACACATCTTTCCTCGCAAGGGTAACCAACTGGTCATTGCATCCTACGTGTACTTACATAACATATAACCATAGGCACCATCAATGTATGACCTGGTTAGGAACACATCCTTCCTCGCAATGGTAACCAGTCATACACCCCCCATGGGTATCCATGTATATCCACATCACACAATGACAACCATGGGCACCGTCAATGCATGACCCGGCTAGGAACACATCCTTCCTCGCAAGGGTAACCAGTCATGCACCCTCCATGGGTGTTAATATATACACATATCATATAACAACATTATTAGCATCAACATAATCTTTTATCAATGTCATTATCAATATCCACTTCACATCATCTAATTTCATCATCATACATATCAAAGTCATCTCATTTCAACACATTATTTCATTTGTACATCATCAAACACATCATCATTATCTCATTCAATCATCACCAACACATCAATAATATCTCATTTCAACATTATCAATGACATCAATATCACCTCATTCATCCACAATTCACATTACCACGAGACTGGTATTTTAGAAAAATTCTAAATTAAAGAGGAGGACTACAGTATAGAAAATACACTCTTATGCCCATTTAAAAATTTAATAAATAATTAAATAGGAAAACATATTATAAAATTTTGGGCAGAATCTCCTCTGTAATTAAGACTTTTCCCAAAAATCCAATCATTACAACAACAATATCATTCACAGTTTTATCCATCAACAAGCCAATTCATCGCATCCTATTAGTTAAAAACAATTTTTCTTGAAAATGAGCACACACAGAAACAAACACACATCAATCATAAATACATCGCATCCAATTAGTTAAAACTTAGTTTTTCTTGAAAACCAGAACATAGCAGGGACAAGCAGATATCCTCATAGTTGGACTCCCTGGCCCCCAACTATTGTATCTAAACTATCACCAAAATAATAAACTCCCCTTACCTAACTATATTTCTCTGTTAGCTCCTTGAAACGTCATTTTAGGATCTTTCAAGTTCATGTGCTTTGGCCCAAATGCAGAGCTCTATATACCAAATTGGAGATAATTTTGTATAGATTTCCAATATAAGATCAATATTAACATTTGGGGTCAAATACCTACTCAAATTCAAAAAGGGACTAAAATGATGTTTTGGGAGTCCACATCAAAAGACATCATTTTGAAATTCCGATCACACCAATGTGACCAAGGTTCAACAAGGATCACAGAAATGACATCAGTTTCATAAAAAGGAGACTTTTACAACATCTCATTTTCAAAGGGTTTTCAAAGGAAGTATAGAAACAGTCAATAACAGTACCTGAATCACAAAAGATATCAAGAGAGGCTTAAACTAGCTAAAAGAAGACAAAAGAAACTAAGATTACCTTAAGGAAACCAAGAAAGGAGGATTGAGAGCTCCGTTCTCTACTGAAACTTCAAGAAGAGTTTCGAAGATTCCGCTCCGATTAAAGGGTTCTTCTCCGTGTCGGGGTCTCGTGGCAAGCAACGACGGCCCGTGGTTGTCTCCGATGGCTGTGGGTGGTGGAGGAGGGTGGTGGGGGAGCTTGGAACTGTTTGGAGGAGGAAAACCTCCATTTTTGTGACTTGGAAGCTTAAAAACGTATTCAGCACGCCTCCACTCGCCCAGGCGAGCAAAAATGCCTGCAAAAACTCGCCTGGGCGAGCTGACCCAATTCTAGAATTTTCCGCTTCAGTGAAAAATTAATTTCTCGCGTACCAGATATTATTTTCACAATCCCAACGGTCAAAAGTTAGATATATAGGGTAGGAAGTTACCTGTAAATTTGAAAGCGATCCAACGGTTAACCAATCGAGAATGATGATTTTACTAAAACAGATTTTCGGGTCAAACTCAGAATCACACAATTACAACGTAACTCGAACGAACTTCACATACTTGACATTTACACCAAGCAATGACACATGGATAATTCACATAACATTTCAACTAATCTTAATTAATAAAGAATTCAAATAATACATGGAATACATCACAAATATATTTTAAGTTATCAAAATTTCAGTGTGTTACAAAGTTTACTTTGAGTGAGAGATGAAAGTAGAACAAATTTTCCAATGCCAACAATTTGATGAAGAAAAAAAAAATGATTCTAGCAATTCTAGAATTTGGTGGCTATGCTTTGGTGTGGTGGAACCAAATTCAAATGGACATAGGGAGGTTGAGGAGACAAATAATAAATGGTTGGAATGACTTAAAGGTGTGCTTGAGAGAAAGATTTGTTCCCACTTATTATGCAAGAGAAATCCACAACAAGCTCCAAAGACTATTCCAAGACTATAAGAGTGTTGATGACTACTATAAGGAGATGGAATTGATGATGATGAGGGCTGAAATTGTGAAGGGCCAAGAGGCAACCATGGCTAGGTTCCTTCATGGCTTGAATAGATAAATTCAAGATGTGATGGAGCTACATTCTTATGCCACAATAGAGGAGCTATTCCACAAAGCTCAAAGGGTGGAGTAACAACAAAAAATGAGGAAAACTTCCAAGACCAATGGGGATGCAACTTCCAACTGGAAGGACAAACCTAGGAGGGAGGTTTCTCAAGTGAAAAATAAATAAGAAAAGGTAGAGAGCTCAAGAAAAAAAATATGAATCAAACTCCAACAAGATCAAGCAATACCAAGTGTTTTAAGTGTCTTGGTAAGGATCACATTTCTTCCCAATGTCCCAACAAGAGAGCGATGATTTTGCTTGAGGATGGAGGCATAAAGAGTGAGTCTTCAAGTGAGTCAAATAGTTCTTCAAGTGAAGAAGAAGAAGAAGAAGAACTTACACTTGTGGAGGCCGATGAGAGTGATCTCTTGATGGTAAGGAGAATGTTGAGCAATTTTTGCCAAGAAAAAGAGGAGACTCAAAGAGAAAATATTTTTCACACAAGGTGTTTAGTTGAAGACAAAGTATACTCACTTATCATTGATGGAGGCAGCTGCATCAATGTGGCTAGTACAAGGCTTGCTGAGAAATTATACTTGCCAACCACAAAACATCCAAGGCCATACACGCTCCAATGTCTTAGTGAAAGTGGAGAAGTGGTGGTAAATTCTCAAGTGTTCATTCCTTTTTTCCATTAATTCTTATAATGATGAAGTTCTTTGTGATATTGTACCTATAGAGGCTGGGCATATCCTTCTTGGAAGGCCTTGGCAATATGATAGAAAATTCATACAGAATGGCATGGAGAACACTTTTGAGTTTGAGCACTTAAGCAAGAAAATTATTTTGAGGCCTTTGACTCCTAGACAAGTGTGTGAAGATCAAGTGTGGATGAAAGAAAACAGAATCAAGAGCCGGAAAAAAATACTGCACTTAATATTACAAAAAAGGGAAAAAATAGTGAGCTATCATAGAGAATAAAGAGAGTTTGTTCTTGAGTGAAAAGGAAATCAAGAGAGTGTTATTAGCCAAACAACCTCTTTATTATATGATTCCTAATTCTCTTTGTTTACATGTTGAAAAGGAAGGAGAAAAATTTCCCAAAGTTATGCAATCTCTTTTGGAGGAATATGAAGATGTTTTTCCAAAATAAATTCCTAATGGCTTGCCTCCTTTAAGAGGCATAGAGCACCAAATTGATTTGATTCCAGGTTGATCACTCTCTAATAGGCCAGCATATAAGACTTCATGCATGGAAGCAAAAGATATACAAACACAAGTAGAAAAACTACTTGACAAAGGGTGGACTGTAGAGAACATGGAGAATGTGCACGGATTGTAGGCAATAAACAACATCACCATAAGGTATAGACATCCTATCCCTAGACTTAATGATCTGTTAGATGAATTGCATGCTGCTGCTATTTTCTCTAAAATTGATCTTAAGAGTGGTTATCATCAAATAAAGATGAGGGAAGGGGATGAATGGAAAACGACTTTCAAAACTAAATTTGGACTTCATGAATGGTTAGGTATGCCTTTTGGTTTGACTAATGCACCTAGTACCTTAATGAGGCTTATGAATCATGTACTTAGACACTTTATAGGCAATTTTGTGGTAATGTATTTTGATGACATTCTTGTTTATAGTACCAATTTAAATGATCATTTGATGTATGTTAAAAGTGTCATTGAGGTGCTTAGGAAGGAAACCTTGTATGGAGCAAGTAGTGAATGTTCTTTTTGCACTTCACAAGTTGTGTTTCTAGGTTTTGTAGTAGGTGCTCAAGGAGTCCAAGTGGATCAAGAGAAAGTGAAAGCCATCATGGAGTGGCCAATTCCAAAAAGTGTGAAGGAGCGTGACCCTAACTGTGACCTGCCGGTAGAACCAATACTATCAAGTTCTTAACCAAGAATAAAGGAAAAGCTCTCACAATAGAGTAACTCTCAAATTTCATTAATCTTCAAATTATTCCATTGGAGAGTACAAGAGTTCCATATTTCTATTTATAGGCTAATCTTAAAATGCTACAATAAATTCCCACTATTATGCATTTAACAAATGCATTGATAATTGCATGCCACTAAATGAAAATAAATTACAATAAACATGAAAATAAATTCCCACTAGCCACTAAATGACCTGGAGCATTCTAGAAAACATTTAGTAAGGCTAATAGAAAATGAAAAATCACCAGAAAATTCAACCAAAAAAGTAGTACAAAAATTACAAAAGAAAATTATAGAAATTGGACTTAGTTATTATATAATCAGCCCAATATTAATAGTCCACCAAAATTGATCAACTCAGTCCATGGAGGCTTCTTGTCTTGTAAATTGGGCCTCCCAAAGTTATTCTTCAAGTTGGCCTCAAAGCATCTTCATTAATTTGTAGGAAAGTGATCCAATTAGGTGCAACCCTTAATTCACATTGGTCTTCTTTCTCTCTGATCTTTAGAATCATGCCTTGCAATGCTTGCTTCATCCTCTTAGTCTTGGACCTTGTCATAGGACCTCCAATCCCATGTAAAAGATCATTAGATGGGCTAGTTGCACCTCTATCATCATGTGTACAAGGACAATATAATCGTTACGATTGTCTGTTATAAACGCAAGTTACCCAAAGTTTGCAACTATTGGTGAAGGGCTACGACTATTGGGTCACCAAGGGAGCCTTGCATCTATATAAAAGGGTAGAAGTCTTTCCCTTTTTTCCTCCTTTATTTTTTGTTTTCTCGAAACCCTACCTCTTTTCTTCTCTGGCAATACTTTTATTTCTCTAGTAGCCTTCTTTGATGACATTTCTTCCTTTTCTTTACTTTTTTTCTCCCTTCAGGTATGTCTATAGCTCTTGCAGACTTTATTGGTGGGGGGTAGGGGTCGTCGCACTCTAGTTGTGGTAGGGTGTTGTTGTTGAAGGTTACTTTGATTGAGGAAGGTTGTGACAACAAACTTTTATTTCTCAACTCTGCTCCAAACAATAACACAACAAGTGGAAAAGGTTAATCGACAATGCCGACACCGAGGGCACTGGTGATGACATGGAAGAGTCTGTTCGATGTGACACTATAAAAAAATGACCAATGCCTATGGACAAAAACTATCACTAGATGGTAAAAATGCATAGGTAAATATATTGAAGACTTCATCCTACGAACAGTTTGGCCGTAAACTTTGAGGAGGCTTACAGTAACAGATTATAGTCTGTCAATATAGGTTTTACCTGTGAATTTATTTTAACCTTCAATTATATTTGATTGTCACTACTTGCAATTCCTACAATTCACAATGTGCGTAGGTAAAAGCCATTAACTTATATCTACAACCTCTAACTATAGGTAAAAACATTAACTTGTACCTACAACCTCTAAATGTAGGTAAAATTCATTAACTTATGCCTACCATTGAAAGATTCTAATACAAACCATTAACTTGTACTTATAGGCTTTAACTATAGGTAAATGTCACATAACAAAAAAAATCACGCTACTCATTATCTATTGGGATGCTTTAAATTTCCAAATTATTATTATTATTTAGTTATCTAGATAAAATGAATATCAATTGTATCTAAGTTAATCATCTAAGCTTTTTACAAGTTCAAGGAACTAATCTATGCAATAAAGTTCGAGTAGACATGAATTATAGGCCTTGATACACTTTCAGACTATTCTTCCTTTCCCAATCGCCACCTTGTTCAAACAAGTTGCCCCTATGATGTGAACAGTTAAAAAACAACCTCTTAACAGAAAAATATGGTAGAGTGCATAACTATAAATGTTTGTAATTCAAAACATTACTTTTTGGCTTTGTCAATGTTTTTGGAAATGAGATCAACATCCATGACAAAGAAACCAAGTTGCAATGTATAAAACACCAAGCTAATTTTTTGGCCAACTGCAACTGTCTTAGTTTTTGTTACCTTGAGATGTTCCAAGGCTTTCTCCTGGTACATAAGAAAGAGCGCTATCAAAATTTGATTCCAGTAGCAGACAGGAAATAAGCAAGTTATAATTGTTATATACCTTGTCCATTATCATAATGAGTATCATGCTTCTAAAGGATGTAAAGCTAACTAAGTGGATAGTGAAAACAATAGAAATACCCACAATAGCCAAGAGGGGGTGAATTGGTTTAAACTTGGTCTTTTAAAATTATTTATAAAATAAGAGTCAAAGAATCTTAATCACTTTTAAACCAAGAATGCTTTTAATCAATCAAATTACTCAACACAAGAAATCAATAGCTCAAAACAGAACTTGTTGAGTAAAGATAATAACACCAAGAATAAATGAACAAGAGTACTTGTAGAGATAGAGATAAAGAAAATCAACACAAGCAATATATACTGGTTCACTTCTCAAGAGAAATTACATCTAGTTTCTTCTAATCAACACTAGATTAGAGTTCCACTATTATAAAAATTCAGTTCTTACAAGCTTTACAACAATCCCTCTTTATCAACCCTAGATAAAGAATAGAAATCTAAAATCCTATTAGACTCCAAATGATCAAGAACAAGAGAACACTACTCTGTTCTTCCCTAGAGAACACTACTCTAGAGCAAGCTTCAAAGAACTCTTGACAATAGCATCAAATAACAGAAATTGCAAAAACGAAATTACAATCAAAGATTATGGAGAGAAACAACTTGATGATCCAATGAATATGAATGCATGTGGTATACTAATCAGAGTTGAATGAGAAACAAGATTTCAGAACATGCTCTCCAAAACTTCTTTGAGAATTCTTGCCCAAGAAATCATTCAAAACCTATGAAGATTAAAAAATGGGACAAGACTTTAGTTAACCCAGAAAATCACTTTGGAACTTTGAGAAGGCTTGTGTGTATTTAGAAATTTTGAAGTATTCAAGTTGTAGTTTAAGACAAGCCTTAGACATATTTATAACAACTTTTTATAATAGACTGTAATTGATTACACGCGCCAAATAATCAATTAAAATGACTCATGTAATCGATTAAATTACAACTTAATCGATTAAAGTGTTCAAGGTTGATTTCTTGGTTTAACAACGAACAAAATAATCGATTAAGCCGAGCTGTAATCGAATAAAGTAGTGAAGTTTTATATCTGAAGCCTCTTGTGTAATCGATTACAATGTTTGGTAATCAACTAAGGCAGTGAAGGTTCTTTAAGAAACAAGCTTATGTAATCGATTAAATCAGTGAAACATGATTTTCAAGATAGCTTGTGTAATCGATTACTATCTATGGTAATCGATTAAAGCAGCAACGCATTACTTTTGTTTTACACTATGTAATCGATTACAAATGTTTGGTAATTGATTAAAATGTTCTTCAATACTTTTCCAGATTTAAAACTTAAGGAAATAATCGATTATACTGTTGTGTAATCGATTAAAACAGAAGAATTGCATTTTTCCAAAAACATTTCTAATTTACTTTTTTCAAAATAGCTTTGATTCTTTGATGATAACACTTAATCATGTAAATGATTAAATGCATGCAAATGCAAGGATCAACAGATTGACTTTGTAACACCTCAACTTACAATCTTGTTATTATTGATTTTTAATGAAAATTTTTACAACTTACTTAAGAGCACCTACTTGAATATAACAAAATTTTGCCAATAATAGATACTCCAAGAAAATTTCATTACTGAGTAATATTTATAAAACTGAAGTAACATATAATAAGAGTACAAACTGACACTGGTTCTATTACATAGTACAAATAACTAAAACACTCTATAACAAAAGAACACATCTTCAAACAAAACATCTTCAAACTAAACATCTTCAAACAAAATCCTCTTCCTGTAAGCAGCTAGGCAGTCTCTCTTTATTGTTCATCTGCTCACCCGAATGGAAATCGAGGTCATAGCAGGTGTCAACCATAGACACAAAACACAGGGTAAGTTTATAATAAACATAGTTTAAGCAACAGGTTATATTCAGTGCACAATTATTTATAACAACATCCTCAAATTTCAGTTCTAATTTTATATGATGCATGATTCTCCCAAACTCTAAACATCATGAACATGTGGTACCAATTGTCAAGATAACCCCATCCCAGTTGCATAGAACTTCTCCGATCAGTGTAACATCCTCAAAATTATATCTTGAATTCTTATTTAATTGTGGAAGTATGATGATACTTGAATAAAAAAAAAATTAGTTAAAGAGAAATGACCATATTGCCCTTCCCTTAAAACCATAAATTACAAAAATGCCCTTAAAGTTAAAATTACATAAATACCCCTGGATATTTTTTTAAAAATTACCAAAATGCCACTAGATACTTTAGTTAGATATTTTAAGGAGGAAAATTACATAAATGCCCTTGGATATTTTGGAAATGACAAGAATACCCTTAGATATTTTTGACTAGATATTTTATGGTAGAAATGACAAATATACCCCTAGGATGAATGATGAATTTACCATAATACCCTTCAGGCCAGAAATGAAAAGATACCCTTTGAGATTCTGTGAAATTTTCTCTCAATTGTAGGATGTTCAAATTTATCCAATAAAATGGTTTAGTAATTTTGATGGTCAGAAGAAGAATAGACCAATTGGAATTAAGATAAGGACAATCTTGTGCTTGAGGTCTGTATGGTACTCTGTAGAATTGGTTATAAGTTATTAAAGATAATTTTTGGAGATCTCTAGGATTCTATTATTTCATATTATTTAGGTGAAAGAATTCAAATTAAATTTAACTTATACAAGGAATTACCATAAGTGGGAATTAGATTTTACTTTAGCATCAGAAATGATATGTAATGGCATAAAAGGAAGAAAAACTTGTCATCCTACCCCTTAAGCTTGAAGTTCATGTGTGGAATGATGTAGAAAAGGGGAGAAGATTTATGAATAACCCACTTGTAAAGGCAAGCTTCATGAAGAAGACAAGTGGTGGACACTTGGAACATGTATACAAGATGAGAAGAAAAATCTTCTCTTATCTCCTTTGGTAGAACACGTGGACAGCTCTAGACATTATTTCAACAATCCCAACGGTCAAAAGTTACATATGTGGGATAGTAGTGTACCTTTAAAATTTTAAAGAGATCCAACGGTTAACGAATCCAAAATTAGAATTTTACTAAACCAAGTTTGGGATAAACTCAAGAATGACAGAAAAAGCATAAAAAACCTTCATTGGCAAGCTACTCCACGAAAATATAAGAAGGAAGGAGAATTATTGAGAACCTTCAAGAGCTAGGACACTTGGATGAAGGTGAATCAATAGCCTTTATGATTTGGCCACTTGGAAAGTAAGGCCATAATGACTTAGGAGATTTTTAAGCTTCCAACTACTATATAAAGGATGAAAGCTTTGAATTCATTTTCAAGACACTTCCTACATCTCTCTCTCACGTGAAACCCTCCCTTGAATCCCTTTCATTTCATTTTCATCTTTCTCTTTTCTAAGCCTAAAACAAGTAAGAAAGAAACTCCACCATCTTGACAAAATTTCGTGAGAAATCTAGCAACCTTAGGAAG
>PYAF01004955.1:93461-108417 GCA_007407185.1 Glycine tomentella | reverse complement strand
TCTATGTCTCCTTTTGAAGTTGTTTATGGCTTTAATCCTTTAACTCCTCTTGATTTGTTGCCATTACCTAACACATCTTCTATGATTAATCATGATGCTTTGTCTAAAGCTTCTTATGTTAGGAAGATGCATGAACAAGTGAAAGCAAATGTGGAGAGGAAAATGGAACACTATGCCAAGCAAGCCAATAAGCATAAAAAGCAAATAATATTCAAGGAAGGAGATTTGGTGTGGCTTCATTTGAGAAAAGACAGATTTCCTCATGAAAGAAAATCTAAACTTCAACAAAGAGGAGATGGTCCTTTTAAGATTTTGGAAAAGATTAACAACAATGCTTACAAGCTTGAATTACCTAATGAATACGGTGTTAGTAACACTTTTAATGTTGTTGATCTTTCCTTGTATGATGCAGGTCCAAATGGAGAAACAAACTTGAGGACAAGTTCTTTGCAAGAAGGAGGGGATGATGCAATCCTCACACCAAGTCAAGAGGAGGAAGGCTTGGAACTACACATAGAAGAACTTCCTTTGGTGATTAAAGGGCCAATGACAAGGGCTAGGGCTCAAACACTTCAAGATCATATCCAATCCAACTTACATCTCTTGGAAAAGCAAGAAGAAGCCCACAAAAGTATTGAAAACACAAAAGGAGTGTTGTCTGTTGTAATAGATTAAAAGCATCCTGTAACAGATTAAAAGCATCTTTTGATACCTGTAAACGATTACAAGCATCCTATAATCGATTACATCAGTCTGAAAAATGCAGATAGCTCTGTTTTAATTGATTACATATCGAATTAATCGATTATTTTGGCCATATATCAGTTTCCAGAATGAATATGAGCAAAATAATCGATTACCAAACCAAGTAATCGATTACCTGGGTTTGGGAGCTCCTATGATAATCGATTATTTGCGAAAATAATCGATTACTTTGTTCTTGAGTCAGTTTCCAGGCTGATATGAACAATGTAATCGATTACCAAGAGTTAGTAATCGATTACTTGCTTCAAAATAATCGATTACCATTCGAAATAATCGATTATTTCAGTTTCTGCTGCAGAGGCGCCATTTTTCAGTTTTAAAACATTTGTTTGTATAGCTTCCCTTGGAAGCTACATTTGTATTTCATTTAGGACACATTTATATTTCATTAGCTTATATTTTCGTGTCCTATATAAGCTACATTTCAACAGATTGTAAGAACTTTTGATGGAATGAAATTGAATGCACTTTGTGTGTGTTAGGTTGAGGGTTTTCTCCCTTGTTCTTAGTTTAGAACTTCTTGTTTCTTATCAATAGCTTCTGAGCTATTGTGGTGATTCTTGCAAGACTTATTGGAATTCCTATTCCATGGTGTCAATCCGAATCCGTTTCTAATCCTTTTCCACTGATCCATTACATTTCTTAAAACACAAACCTAAAAAGCTTTCTTGAAAACAGAGCATTTCATACTCTGTTTTTTTTTCAATTGAAGAATTGATTCCATTGCAAGGAAGATCGAGGCAAACAGGACTTGATTCAGATCAGGAGTCCATCATAAATTGTGTAGCACCTTTGTAAGCTTGTGGGCTGCACCTTAAGGCTTAAAATACTGCACCTTAGGCATGGTTTGGGTTAGCCAAGAGTCACTTCCATTTAGCTTGCATTAGGCTCCACTAGTGTGCACTAAAAGCTTCATTTGAATTGTCATTTCATGTGCATTTGGTTGTAATTTTCGTGGCCTATATAAGCTGGCCAAAAATTGATTGTAACTAACTTTTGTTCATTTGAATGCAAATCAGAATTTGTGAGAGTTTCTCTCTTGTTCTTGTGCAAGAACCTCTTGGATCTTATCAATGGCTTCTCAATGCTATTGTGGTGATTCTTCCTAGACTTATTGGAGAGCTTCTCCATGGTGTCTTCCACCTTCATCCTTAACCTTTCTTCCATCTTCCATTGATGTCCAACAAAGCTTTCTTCAGCCATATTCACGTGAAGTGTTGATTGCTTGTGTTCTTGAAAGTTGCTTGAAAATTGGGTTTCATTGTAATGTAGATTTAGGAAATTCAATGTCTAATGGGTTTAGACATACATCACCTTTCAATGAAACATGAATATTGGAATTTGTGGACAAGAGCTTTATGACTCAGAGTATCTCTTCTCACTTCAGAAGGCTTTTGAAAACTATGAAAATCCGCAATGTAATGATTTGTGTATTTTTCAAAAGACCCAACAACTATTTATAATAAACTGTTGCTACTGAATGTAATCGATTAAATCGTCAATGTAATCGATTAAAACCACTAATGTAATCGATTAATAACAAATTCAATCGATTAAAATGTTCTTGAGCTTTCTGGAGAAGATATGAGCAAAGTAATCGATTAAATCAACATGCAATCAATTGACACAGAAAGTATTGTTTTCCGAAATGCGCAAAGTAATCAATTACCACAAATCATAATCGATTATCACAGGAAGACATTTATGTGACTTTGTGAAGTGTAATCGATTACTATTCTACTACAATAGATTAAAGTGTTCTTGAATCTTTTTGGAAAAGATTCATGAGCAATGTACTCGATTAATTCACTATGTAATTGATTAACACAGGAAGTCATGTTTCAAAATCAAGCCAAGTAATCGATTACCACCATATCGTAATCGATTATCACAAGAAGACTTCAACTGTGATTTGTGAAGAGTGATTGATTACCATATAATTGTAATCGATTAATGTGTTCTTTAAAGCTTAAGTAATACATTACCATTAGCTGGTAATCGATTAAAACAGTACAAAAATGTTTTTCCAAAACAAGCTTTGAACACTTTGGCTTTTTCAATGCAATCATGAATACTTTAAAATCTTGTTCACAAAACATATGTCTTTTGTAAAACCATGAATGCAAGCCAATGAATGATGTTTATGCAAATGCAAAGGATCATAGGATGAAACTCTTATCCATCTAAGAATTACATATGTCTTCAATTGAGTGGCATGTAAAAGCTAAAAAAATTCCTTGACTAAGATCCTCAACAACTTGATCCTCTTCAAGCTCCCCCTGTTTCTAACAGTATATATTTGAATTGTGTCAAAACTGGAAACAACTTTGTCTTACTACCTTGTGGAATTTTTAGGATTTTTGCTAATGAATTAGGATACATTGTTAGAAAGTTGAGAAATTTGTTCAAGTGTATGTAAAATGTTTTTGTATAAAATCTTTAGCTAAATTCAACTGAGCCATGAATCTATTCTATCTTCTAAGGCTTATGGCTTTGGTGTATTGTGCATTGTTTGTCATAAACTGCTTATTTTTTGCTAAGTGTGACTTGTTGTAATTATTTGTTAATATATGTGTTTGAGCTCTGTTTTGAACTGATTGAAAGAACGAGGAAGTATCCCAAGCAATTATTATTGTTGTATGCACTGTTTTAATTGGAGACTATGAACTGTGACCTCAGGCACTGAAATGCATGTGATTTATTGTGTGTGATACAACTGGTTTACAACCATAGTGAATACATGGTGGAATGTGGAATGTGCAACTTAAAGAGAGTCGTGTGGGGCATTCTAGTTGTGAAATTGTTAAAGATCATGAAACGAAGGTCAGATGGCAATGTTCACACAGTGTGGTGAAGAGAACAGGTGTTCTCGAATGATGTTATTGTGGAGCTAGAAGTGATATCTCAAGCTCATGTTCCAGTTCGCCGCCTTTTGATACTAAAAGCAGCGGAACTCCACTATGACAAAGAAAGAACGCCATAAGTAAGGAGAATTGTTGAGGAGGCAGTCCTTAGAGCTGTTGGATGATCGCGATTGGTACCTAGGAAATGATCATAGGACATGAATTATTCTTGAAGGTGAGGTGTTAAGTTGTAATTGAGCCCACTTGGCATTCCTGACTGACTACGAGCAATTTTCAAATGGTGAGAGCCTACCATTGTACTATAGTAAAATGTGTACTCCCAACAGTAATCCAAAACCTAAAGGTGTATGATAAGTGCCCTATTTTAGAACAATTCAAACTTACAATACGACACTTATCTTTTGATCTTAGTAAATTTGCTTATAAACTTATGCTAAACCTAGTCAATTTGTATTTAGTACTTATGTAAATGTTGTTTTTCATATTTTGAAAGATTAGTCCAATCACGTGTTGTATTTTGATAGGTATCGATGGCATCCGAAGCATCCAAGCAACCAAAGCAAATGAAAGGGGCATAAAAATCAAATTTGGGGGGTGTCGGAAGCAAAATGGCCCGGGCCCATGACCTTTCTTCATCACTAAGCTTTTAACTCGCCCAGAGGAGCCTCCTCAGGCCAAATCACTCGCCCAGGAAAGCTCAAGTTCCAAGGAGATAAGGCTAGCTCGCCCAAGCGAGCAAACATAGGCAAAATCACTCGCCTGAGCGAGTAGACATAAGCAGGAGGCCAATTCCTATAAATAGCCATGCAAACTTGGATCAAATCATTCAATTTCAAAATTTCTCATGCCTTGAACGAAATTTATTAGTTTAGGAGGTAATTTTAGCTTAGGATAGTGTAAGGGAGACTGAGAGAAGTGAGGATTAGTGTGGAGACTCTGTCGGAAAGAAGCGGTGATGGTTTCCTTCATCAATTCTTCCAAAGAGGAGGTGCTCTCCACAATGATTGACTAGCTTCTCTTAAGGATTGGATGTAATCTTCTTACCGCTATGTATCTCTTTTAATATTTATTTATGCATAAATCTTTTCTATTCCCTATTGCTAATTTCATTCTATTTTTAATGCTTGATTCTACTTGATCACTAGTTCAATGAATTTAAATTCTAAGCTTGACTGGAAAGTGCCCTTAGGATTTGAACTGAATGATTTTACTCATTACATTACATTGCTAGGAATAGGGCATAACATTTTGATTGCATAAAGCACGCGATTATGGTTATAATGTTGGGGTATTTACTTCATATGTGAGGGATGTAACGCCTCAATTTACCATCTTGTTATTATTGATTTTTAATGAAAATTCTTTTCAATTTGCTTAAAAATACTAAACTACAATTTTTCATTATTGAGTAATATTCATAATTCTAAAGTAACATATAATAATATTACAAAAGATTTTTCCCCACTGATTGATATTTATAAATCTGATGTACAATAAAATACAGACTGATATCAATTCTATTACATAGTATAATCAACTAAAACACTCCGTAACAAAGAAATACATCTTCAAACATAATCTCTTCAAAATATTATATCTTCAAACAAAATTCTCTTCTTGTAGACAGCTAATAGTCTCTTTTTGCTGTTCATCTGCTCGCCCGAATAAAATCGAGGTCATGGCAGGTGTCAACCACAGACACAAAGCACGGGAAAAGTTTATGATAAACATAATTTAAGCAATAGTATATATATTCAATAGGCAGATTTTCATAACAACATCCTTAAAGATGCATGATTCTGTTAGACTCTTATCATAATGCATGATTCTCTTAAACTCTTTCAATAATTGGTACCAATAGTCAAGATAGCCTCATCTCTGTGGCACAGAACTGAAACAATCAGTCAGGGTCCCACAGTTTTGCAACAGGATTCTCACCCACACTACATGTGATCATCATGGGTGGCGTGATTTCCCCACTGCCAAGTACCCCCCAGCTCAGACCTTTCTTATCTGAATGCTCGAACTCAGTTCCTGCAGCTATCTGACACACCTCCTCTTGAGGCAAATAACGCGGACTAACCCCCGTCGGGCATATGCATACGAGATATATAAGACTGATTCACTTTAAGGTATAACTCTTTTCATCATCTCATATTTATCTTCAACATCAGTCTTTAATTGATATCTCACATACTTTACTCAGAAACTCAACATAAAGTATAAAACTCAACTTTATATTCATGTACAGAATCTTAGCATATTATTCATATACAAAGGTTTATAGAAACACTCAGCAACACATGAAATTTCATAGAGATTCATGGAAACACTCAACAACACATGAACATTCAAACACTTATTCAAACACAAACAACACTTAAACTATATTTAGCATAAAGCTTCCCCATACATACCTTGTAACCTCTTGATAATTTTGTTTTTCTCTTCCTTCAAGGCTTGACAAACTTTCCCTAAAGATGCTAGCCACTTCTACTCGTGATCTTCAAGGATATAGGAAGTGCCTTGAGAATGGCTTGCACTTAAGGTCCCCCCCCCCCTCCCTGTATATAGTGTTTAGAAAATAATTTAATATTCAAGGACATTTTTGCCCTTCCTAACTTAATTACCTTCATTTAGTTCCATCCTAACTTAATTTCCTTCATTTAGTCCTATTTTAACTTAATTATTTCTTATTCCATTAGATTCTAACTAAGTTCATTATGATTCTTTTACTTTATTAAGAAAAATCTTCAAGATTCATTATGTTGCTTACAAGTGTCATTACACTTGTCTCTATCATAAGCCTCCCTTTCCAAGTGTCCACTTACTTGGAATTTCTTGAAGTTTCTCCTACCACTTGTCCACTTTCATAAAGATTCTCCCATCTTCTACATGGTTCACGTGAAGACTAGATGAATGGAGAAAGATCTTTGCTTCATTTTCATGTTACTTATATCCATGCCATACAAGTGTCCTTCCACTTGTATTCATCCTATGGCTTGTCTTTCCAAGTGGCTATTCAAGAACTTTCTCATTCCTTCTACACCATGCTTCACGTGATTCATCACGGGAACAATAGAAGATTTTTCTTCTCATTTTGTGCCCATATATGATAGCTTTCTCATCCCTATATTAATAGCGAGTTACAAGTGGCTAGATATTTCTTAAGCCTTCATGATTATATCGTATCATTTTAATTTATGAAGCTTAAGATATTTTTCTTAAAGAGAGGAAAATTATATGATTCTCCTTGTATCCACATGTCACCTTTTATGAGGAAGAAGAATTCAATTCCAACATGACTTCACACATAGCATTCCTTAAGAGGAAGTAAAGTTCAACTTGAATTTTTCTACCAAAGAAGCAAAGTTCAATTCGAACTCTTCTACCTAAGGCTAATATTAAATAATAGAACTTTAGAGATTTCCAGAAACTGACTTCAATTACAGTATAGATAGCTCACAAGCAGTCTACACAGAGTGCTATACAAACCTTACATACAAGACTGCTCTTACTTTAATTCTGATTGGTCTGTATTGTTTTTGATCATCAAAATTACTAATCTGGACACCCCACAATTTAGAGAAAATTCTACAGATTCTATTTATTATTCTTCCATATTTTTCCAATGCTTGAATTCTTCTGACTAATGTTTCAAAGTTGTCACCTTATAAAATTCAGAGAAATTCTATTCTAGAATTTCTTGTCACAAACCATTTTGATATTCTGCCAGTCAAGAGTATTCTGTAATTTCATCAGGTTCTCACAAAATCTCTAAGGATATCTGATCATTTCTGGCCTCAAGGGCATTATGGTAAATTCATCATTCATCATAGGGGCATAATTGTCATTTCCACCATAAAATATCTAGGGTATTCTTGTCATTTCCAAAATATCCAAGGACATTTATATAATTTTCATCTTAAAATATCTCACTAAAATATCTAAGGGCATTTTTGTAATTTTCAAAAATATCCAGGGACATTATTGTCATTTTCACTTTAAGGGCATTTCTGTAATTTCTGATTTAAGGAAAGGGTAACATGGTAATTTCTCTTCAAACATTTCCTTAATGTCTCTAATTGATATTTCACCCAATTAATTCAAATATAGACCAGCCAAATTTCTCATAATCTAATTCATATAATTTTTTACCATAGTTTTTGAATTTTCAGGATGTTACAAGGGATCGATATTCGGTGGATATCCTTAGGATTCTCAAATGCGAGGGATCGATTCGGGGTGAAATAATGTGTGCATCAATAAGGATAGAAAATGATTTATACATGGTAAAGTTAATTGAATACTAAGGGTATGAATGATGAAACCCAATCCCACTTTCTTATAAATATATTTCATTTTACTAGTTTCGTAATTTTCCGTTACTTTCGTAAAACACATGAAATTCCGCTCATCCTTATTGTACATAACTATTGAACTGTCGAATTATATTTGGATTAATTGAGTAGCTCAAGTCCTTGTGGAGACGATCTTTTACAAATTTTATAACTTACAACGACAAATTGGTACGCTTGCCAAGAGTCCTAACAAGTTTCTGGCGTCATTGCCAGGGACTTGGGTCGCTCATTCAATTCTTTCAAATTTAATTTTTCAGTTGAATAAGACTTTTTCTTTACTTTTGTTTTGATTTTTGTATTGTCTTGTGTTTTATTTTATTTTCCCTAACCTCGGTACTTACGAGTTATTGCAAGTTTATTCTTTTTCCTTTTTTGAGGTAAATTTCTTGCAGAAAAATCGTTATTAAATTCAGAAATTACCAAGATCACAAAAGAAGAACATAAAGGAAAAGAAACAAACAACCAAAGAGCCACCAAGTGAATTTTCTTTTATTTTGATTCTTCTTCACTTGTAAAGCCACCGTAATTTATAATATGGCTGATAAAGGAGGGGGAGAAGAAAATAGATCACCAATGAGGACTCTTGGTGACTATGCATACCAACAAGGACCAAAATATTACAACAGCATATGTTGATTCCAGGGGGAGCTTCATGAAGTTTGGAAGTCTTTGATATAAGAAGAGTTTTGTGCTTTCAACATGCTTGAAGATTTGGAATCTTATGTAAAAGGAAAGCAATCTGATTGATCCATGCATTCACATATTTAATCATTCATTCATTGATTTAACAAAGTGTTTTTATAAAAAAAAATCAAACAAAGCTTTTTATACTTTGGCAAGGTTTCTTTATTAACTCAAAGGTTTTTGGAAAAATTGTTTTATACTGTTGTAATCGATTACATTAAAGATATAATCGATTAAATTGTTCTTAGTTCATTCTGGAAAAACCTTCAAGAACAAAGTAATCGATTACCTATCAGAATAATCGATTATTTAACCTTTCTTTTCATATACACTGCTTTGTTGAAACATTTTAATCGATTACCAATAAATTGTAATCGATTACAAAGCTTTACATTGCTCCTCATGGTTTTAAGACTTTCTGGAAAAATTGATTACCAATAGGTAGTAATCGATTACACAAGTTTAAATTGAAAAGCCATCTTCTTGCTTTAATCGATTACCATTTCTAGTAATCAATTACACCTTGTGTCTGTATTGTGTAAGTTTATATTAGATAATCGATTACCACATTTCGTAATCGATTACACAATGTCTTTTGGAATGCCATAAGCTCCCGCCTTAATCGATTACCAAAGATAGTAATCAATTACACAGTGCATTTTGTTTTTTTACAAGTTCCTGTCTTAATCGATTACAAAGACGGAATAATCGAATATTTTGCTCGTTGCTCATACCGAGAAACTTTGTTAAACACTTTAATCGATTACAAGGTTTATTTAATCGATTACATGAGCATTTTAATCGATTACAAGCAGTTACAAAAAGCTGTTATAAATAGAACCTTGACTCAGCTGCTTACGAGACTTTTGTGAAACACTACCCATTCGTATTTTCTGAGCTTAAACAGTCTTGTGAGCATTCTTAAGAGTTTTCCAAGGGATAAAGTCTTTCTTGCTCCATTGTGCATTGATCATGTGTGGTAAAGTCATTCTTGGAGCTTGAAACCATTTCAAGATTAAGGAAAGCTGTTCTTTTTGATTTGTAATCAATCAACCTAAGCTGATAACTTAATGTTACATTGTATCATTGGATCATCAGGTTGTCTCTCTCCTTAATCTGTTTGTAATTTTTTGTTTTCTATTTTCTTTGTGGATTGGCTATTGTAATTGGGTTCTTGCTTGTAACTAGAGAAGGGGTTCTCTAGGTGAAAGAATTGAGTAGTGTTCTCAGGTTCTTGTCTCTTAGAATCTAATAGGGTTTTAGATTTATGTACTTTATCTAGGGTTGATAAAGGGAGACTTTGTAATTCCTTGTAAGAACAAAAAATTATAATAGTAGAACTCTAACCTAGTGTTGGTTGGAAGAAAACTGGATGTAGCTTCTAGTGTTGAAGTGAACCAGTATAAATCTGTTTGTCTTGTTTCTCTATTCCTTAACTCTAATATTCTTTGTGTTCTTGTTTAAATTGTTTGATCAATTATATCAGTTTTAATTCATTGAATTCCTTGGGGCTGAAATATTTGGTTGAATAAAGTTCTTGGTTTTTGAAAAGTGATAAAGATCCTAGGAATTTTGATTTTGATTAAAGAATTTTTTTAAAATACCAAGGCTTAACCAATTCACCCCCCCTCTTGGTTAAGTGTGAGATGTTCATATGCTTTACAATTGGCATCAAGAGCTGGTTCTTGAAAGTTACTCAAGATCACTATTTTCAAAATGAATACCTCACAAATAACTTTCAAGGAAAGTGCTTCTTTAAACAGACCTTCTTTGTTTGAAGGGGAGAATTTCAGTTTTTGGAAAAATAGGATAAAGATCTTTATTCAATCTAATGACCCAGGTGATTGGAATGCAATTGAAAAAGGTCCTGTGGTGCCCATCAAAACTGTTGGAAATGACATGATTCCCAAAGAATGGGATGACATGTCTGATGCTGAGAAAAGGGTTGTTCAATATGATTTCAAGGCCAAAAATATGATAACCTCTGCACTTTCCTCTGATGAATTTTTCAGAACACTTAGGTGCACAAGTGCTAAGGAAATACGGGACATGCTAGAAATCACTCATGAAGGAACTAAAGAAGTAAGAAGATTAAGGAAGCATTCATTGATTCATGAGTATGAGATGTTCAAGATGAACACAAATGAAAACATTTCCCAGCTCCAAACAAGATTCACACACATTGTCAATCATCTTTTGGGACTTGGAAAGACTTTTGATGTTGAGGAACTAACATCAAATTCTTGAAATGCCTCACTAGATCTTGGCAACCAAAAGTGACAACCATCAACGAATCCAAGGATCTCTCCAAAATGTCCATGGCTGCTCTTTTTGGTAAGTTACTTGAATATGAATTAGAAATGTCTCAATTAATGTGTGTTGAAGATGCAGAAAAGAAAGGAAAAGGAATTGTACTAAGAGCTGCATCAACAAGAGCTGAAAAGGAAGAAAAATCATGTGATGAGGAAGATGAAGAGAACATGAACTTGATAGTGAAGAAGTTTAGCAAATTCTTGAAGAAGAATAAAGGCAAGAAATTCTCAAGGAACACCAAGAACAATAACAACAGTAACAACAACAACAGCAGCAACAAGAAGATTGACAACAACTTTACATGCTTTGAATGTAGAAAACCTGGCCACATTAAGACTGAATGCTCAATCTACTTGAAGAAACAACAAGGAGACAGCAAAGTGAAGAAGGATGGAAAAGCTAGAAGAGCCTATATAGCTTGGGAGGACAATGACTCAACAACCTCTGAATCCTCCACTGAAATTGAGGAAGCAAACATGTGTCTTACCTCCATTGTCAATGAAGATAATGATGATCTTTTAGATGAAGAAGATGAGATAAATTTTGAACTTGATCAAGCTATTATTGCTTTTCAAGAGATACACAAAGAGGCTCAAAAGCTTGCAAGATCTAACAATAGACTCAAAGAAAATATCAAAGAACATCTTGCAAAAATTTTAGAATTGCAAACTGAAATTTGTAAGTTGAAAGAAGCAAATGAAAAACTTGTTTCAAATTACAAATCAAATGGTTGTGTATGTGCCTCCTCCTCTACAAGTGTTGACAAATATGAAATGCTGCAAAAAGTTTTTAATGAGTATAGAATAAACCAAGAAGAGAAATATATGCAGCTCCTTTCTAAGAATAATGAAATGATTGATATCTTACAAAAGCTCAACAAGGGAAAATGTGATTTGAATGAAATGTTGAGTGCTCAAAAACATGCTGGAGATACTTCTGGATTGGGGTATAAAAAAGGTTCTAAAAATGTCCAAAAGACAATAATTGCGACTCCAAAACAGAAGAATAAAGAGAGATCAAGAGTCAATCAAAATGTTTTCTTCAGAAAATCTTATAAAGTTGTTGTTTGTAACTATTGTATGGAGGGAGGACACACTTCTTATAAATGTTTTACAAGAAGGTCCTATGTACCAAATGGTGAACGCATTTGGGTTGAAAAGAAGAAGAAAGCCACTAACCCCTTTGAATCCAACCTCAATTGGGTACCTCCTCTTATGAATTGATTTAAATTCTGCAGGTATGTATTAGAGCAAGAACTTCATTATGACAAGTCTCTGCTCACAAATCTCATTCCTAAAGATGGAGGCTTTGTCACTTATGGAGATAACAACAAGGGCAAGATAATTGGTGAAGGCAACATTAGAGATAGCTTCAACACCAAGATTAGCAATGTTCTCTATGTGGATGGTTTGAAGCACGATCTTCTAAGCATAAGTCAACTATGTGACAAAGGTTTTAAAATCTCATTCAATGAGAATTGTTGTATGATATGTGATGGCCAAAGTGGTGAAGTAGTTCATATAGGCAAAAGGAAAGGTAATATCTATCTACTTTCTATTGACCATGCATTCTTTCACAAAACTTCATGTTTAATGAGTAAGTTAGATGAATCTTGGTTGTGGCATAGGAGAGCTAGTCACATCAACATGCACCATATTAACAAGCTTATTAAAAAGGACTTAGTGATTGGTTTGCCTAAACACAAATTTGAAAAAGACTAACTTTGTGATGCTTGTCAAAAGGGGAAATAAACTAAAATCTCTTTTCAAAGCAAAAATATTGTTTCCACCTCTAGACCTCTTGAATTGCTACACATTGATTTGTTTGGGCCTTCTAGAACTATGAGTTTGGGTGGCAATTATTATGGACTTGTGATTGTTGATGATTACTCAAGATATACTTGGACTTTGTTTTTGAAATCCAAAAGTGATGCTTTCCATGCTTTTAGAAAACTAGCCAAAGTTATTCAAAATGGGAAAAGCAACAAAACTATCTCAATAAGAAGTGATCATGGCGGGGAATTCCAAAATGAACATGTTGAAAAATTCTGTGAAGAAAATGGAATTAACCATAATTTTTCAGCTCCAAAAACACCTTAACAAAATGGTGTTGTGGAGAGAAAAAACAGATCTCTTGAAGAAGGTGCTAGAACACTTCTTAATGAAACAAATTTGCCAAAATATTTTTGGATTGATGCAGTTAGTACAGTTTGCTATACTTTAAATAGACTTATCATAAGGCCTATTTTGAAGAAAACCCTTTATGAGCTGTACAAAGGCAGAAAACCAAATATCTGTCACTTGAGAACCTTTGGCTGCAAGTGCTTTGTGTTAAATAATGGGAAAGAATCACTTGGAAAGTTTGATGCAAAGGTTAATGAAGCTATATTTCTTGGATATTCATTAAAAGTAAAGCCTATAGAGTTTTCAACAAAAAAAACCATGTGCATGGAAGAATCAGTTCATGTAATTTGTGATGAATCTAACTCCTCAAGAGAGGAAAAGAAATGTGATTTAGATGCAGGTCCTATAGAAGATATTGTCCAGCCTATTGAAGAAAAAGGAGAACCAAGTGTTGTAACACATCTATCAACACCTAATCAAGAGTCAAAAGAATGGAGAACAACAAGAGATCTCTCACTTGACAACATCATATGATGGACTCCTGAACTGATTCAAGTCCTGTTTGCCCCGATCTTCCTTGCAATGGAATCAATTCTTCAATTGAAAGAAAAACAGAGTATGTAGTGCTCTGTTTTCAAGACAGCTTTTATATTTTGTGATTGAAGAAATGGGTTAATGGAAGAAGATTAGAAACAGATTTGGATTGACACCATGGAATAGGAATTCCAATAAGTCTTGCAAGAATCACCACAATAGCTCAGAAGCTATTGATAAGAAACAAGAAGTTCTAAACTAAGAACAAGGGAGAAAATTCTTAACCTAACACACACAAAGTGCATTCAATTTTCATTTGATCAAAAAGTTCTTACAATCTGTTGAAATGTAGCTTATATAGGCCACGAAACTATAGGCTAATGAAATGTAAATGCGTCCTAAATGAAATACAAATGTAGCTTCCAAGGAAAGTCATCCAACAACTACTTAAAACTGAAAATTAGCGCTTCTGCAACAAAAACTGTAATAATCGATTATTTCGTAATGGTAATCGATTATTTGGAATCAAATAATCGATTGCTAGATCTTGGTAATCGATTACTTTGTTCATATCAGACCTGGAAACTGATTCAAGAACAAAGTAATCGATTATGTTACCAAATAATCGATTATCACAGGGACTCCCACTTCTATGTAATCGATTACATGTCTTGGTAATCGATTATTTTGCTCATATTCATCCTGGGAACTGATATATGGCCAAAATAATCGATTAATTCGACATGTAATCGATTAAAACAGAGCTATTTTGCGTTTTTCAGACTAATTTAATCGATTACAGGATTCTTGTAATCGATTACAGGTATCAAAAGATGCTTTTAATCTGTTACAGGATGCTTTTAATCAATTACAACAGACAACACTCCTTTTGTGTTTTCATTACTTTTATGGGCTTCTTCTTGCTTTTCCAAGAGATACAAGTTGGATTGAATATGATCTAGAAGTATTTGAGCCCTAGCCCTTGTCATTGGCCCTTTAATCACCAAAGGAAGTTCTTCCATGTGCAATTCCAAGTCTTCCTCCTCTTGGCTTGGTTTTAGGATTGTATCATCATAGGTGAAGTCTCAAAGGGAGTATCAACTAGATATTCACTGAGAAATTTATGTTGTGATATGGCTTTTGTATCTCAAATTGAACCTAAGGATATTAACCAAGCCTTGCATGATGAACATTGGATGCATGCTATGCATGATGAGTTAAATCAATTTAAAAGAAATGAAGTTTGGGAACTTGTTCCTAGACCATCATCCTTCAAGCCTATTGGTACAAAGTGGGTTTTTAGAAACAAGCT
>PYAF01004955.1:69047-82512 GCA_007407185.1 Glycine tomentella | reverse complement strand
CAGCTTCTCCGAGCTCTAATGTCCGTCTCCCGCCGTAGGTCTCGCCTATTCTCAAGTTCTCTGAGGTTTTCCACTCCAGAACTCACCCTCTCACTCACAAGGGGTTTTCAAGTAACAGATGAAAGATTTCAGCTTTTTAATCGGTTAAAACTAGTTTCTAGGCCACAGGAAAGTGTTTAAACTAACATGTAAGGTCCTAAAAAGCTTGGAAACTCATTAATGGAGGCTGGGGGTCGTGGAGAAGAAGAGGGAATAGTATCTCCCTGCAAAACGTGTTTGACCCTTTATATATTCAGCCTGCCCGAACTCCCGCGCGATCCGCGCCACAATGTCGGTGAGCTGGCGCTATCAGCGCCATCCCCGCGCTAACCGCGTGAACCTTTCGAGACCTTTGGCGCCACCCGCGCCACCTCTGGCGCTGTCCGCGTGAAAATCCAGAGAAAAGTGGTTTTCCAGGGCACTTATGGCGCGATCCGCGTGGCCCTTGGCGCCATCCGCGCCAACCATTCAGCCAATCCACGCCATTGGCGCCACAGCCACGCTACTAGCGTGGACTTGCCGAGTCTATGGCGCCATCAGGCGCCATCAGCGCCATAACCAATGGGTCTGACGCTTTCAGCGCCAACCCTGCGCGACCCGCGCCACACCAAAAATCAGGTTTTCTGATGTGAATCCCTACGCTGTCGCACGGGGGTATGGCGCCAACCATTCAGCCATAACTTAGGGTTATCACAACGAAGGAAGGAAGGAAGCCATTTATCCATTCAATTTCAAGATTCAAACTCACCTGAGGTAGGCTAAGCTTAAATCTCTAGTTAATCATTGGTTTGGATTAATTTACATGCTTTAGTAGGCTGAATTATGGTTATTATTTAAGCTTGAATTTCGTGCTATTTGAAGGTTATTCTTTGATGAGAATATGTTAATTTAAGCCATAAGATAGGTGATGATTTATACCCATCAATATTAGTGATGTATGGAAGCCCATTTGATGATCTTTTGAAGGTGATTTTGATGATATTTTGAGCTGTCTGTTGATATTTTTATGGAAAGATTTTGATTTAAATTTTAGAAGTAGAGGATGAATGGTATGTAGTTAAATGGTTTAAATACTTGAATGATTCAATCTTGAGGATTAATTAGTGAGATGGTAAGTGAAAGGAGAATTAAGATGTATACTAGGTTTGAATCTTTTCTTGTGAATGTTTAAAGGAATTAGATATTATTTATATAGTAAGGATTATTAGTTAAATTACTAACATAATTTTTCTGTAGTTAAGGCTATTCTCCAGTTATGCATAAGTTGGTAATAACCTTACTTGATTAAGGCATGGTGGTGTAACCATACTTATGGTACATATGATGACATGATGAAAATATTTTTCATAAGGTAATATGTATTTCCCTTTTGGATTTGATTTTATTATGGATGGATATTGATGTGATAAGATAGGTGGATTCATGTTTCCAAGTCAGTACGAGGCTTTGGGGAAACAGAATCTGATGCTACATACAGTACGATATGTAGTACCCAGGTGCAGGATACATGGCAATATTCATGCATGTTTGCGTAAGACTATAGCAGCATCTACATCCAGTACGAGGTGTAGCCACATACAGTACGATATGTGGAAGCCATTGCACCCTGGGATAGTTCATCTCATGCATTCATATAGTTGCATATTTCTTGTAGATGTGTTTGAATATTGATGATTGACTAACCCACTAATAAGTTTGGGATTTAGCTTTTCCTACTGAGAAATTTTATTTCTCACAAAGTTTGTTTCATGTTTTTCTTAGATGACAACTATGGTCAGGTTCATTGAAGCTTTGGAGTAGAGAGGAAGTTATGTACTAGACTGAAGTATGGAAAGTGATGATTGCATTGTCTTATCTTTATTTGCTCTCCTATTCTCAAGGTAATTTTTGAATATCCAGAAAAACCAAGATTTCTTTCTAGCCAAGTCTAACCCTAAAAAGCCCTAATGATCCATGACAATTATGTACTTTGGTTTGATGGGAAATGAACTGTAAAATCAATCTATGACATATCAGTGTTGGAATTGAGAATAAACACTTACTTGTGGGAAGAATTAAACACCTTTGAGAGGTTTTCCTCTATTTAAATCAATTAAATATTTCCTCTGATGTTCTTTAGAAATGAAATGCGAATTGATCTTAATCTCATTTGGTTTTGTGAATTCCATCTTTTGTTTCAATTCTTGAGGTTGATTATTTTAAAAAAATTGTTCTAATCAAAGTTGATTCTTTGCAAAGCATGTTCATATTCATATTAAAAAGTATCTTCTATACTCCTAGTGTATTTACTTTGCTTGAGGACAAGCAAGATTCTAGGTTAGGGGGAGTGATAAGTGCCCTATTTTAGAACAATTCAAACTTACAATACGACACTTATCTTTTGATCTTAGTAAATTTGCTTATAAACTTACCCTAAACCTAGTCAATTTGTATTTAGTACTTATGTAAGTGTTGTTTTTCATATTTTGAAAGATTAGTTCAATCATGTGTTGTATTTTGATAGGTTCCGATGGCATCCGAAGCATCCAAGCAAGCAAAAGGGGCATAAAAATCAAATTTGGGGGTGTCGGAAGTAAAATGGCCTAGGCCCATGACCTTTCTTCATCACTAAGTTTTTAACTCGCCCAGGCGAGCCTCCTCAGGCCAAATCACTCGCCCAGCGACCTCAAGTTCCAAGGAGATAAGGCTAGCTTGCCCAGGCGAGCAAACATAGGCAAAATCACTCACCTAGGCGAGTGGACATAAGTAGGAGGTCAATTCCTATAAATAGCCATGCAAACTTGGAGCAAATAATTCAATTTCAAAATTTCTCATGCCTTGAACGAAATTTATTAGTTTAGGAGGTAATTTTAGCTTAGGATAGTGTAAGGGAGAGTGAGAGAAGTGAGGATTAGTGTGGAGACTCTGCCGAAAAGAAGCGGCGATGGTTTCCTTCATCAATTCTTCCAAAGAGGAGGTGTTTTCCATAATGATTGGCTAGCTTCTCTTAAGGATTAGGTAATCTTCTTACCCCTATGTATCTTTTTTAATATTTAGTTATGCATGAATCTTTTCTATTCCCTACTGGTAATTTCATTATGTTCTTAATGCTTGATTCTACTTGATCACTAGTTTCATGAATTTAAATTCTAAGCTTGATTGGAAAGAGCCCTTAGGATTTGAACTGAATGATTTTACTCATTATGTTACGTTGCTAGGAATAGGACATAACATTTTTTATTGCATAAAGCACACGATTATGATTATAATGCTGGAGTATTTACTTCATATGCGAAGGATCGATATTCGGTAGATATCCTTAGGATTCTCGAATGCGAGAGATCGATTCAGGATGAAATAATATGTGTATCAATAAGGATAGAAAATGATTTATACATGGTAAAGTTAATTGAATACTAAGGGTATGAATGATGAAACCCAATCCCACTTTCTCATAAATATATTTCATTTTACTAGTTTCGTAATTTTCCGTTACTTTCGTAAAACACATGAAATTCCACTCATCCTTATTGTACATTACTATTGAACTGTCAGATTATATTTGGATTAACTGAGTAGCTCAAGTCCCTGCGTAGACGATCTTTTATAAATTATGTAACTTACAACGACAAATTGGTATGCTTGCAAAGAGTCCTAACAGTGTAAGACCACTAAGTTCTGGGAGTTTTAGTGGTAGTTGTCCAACAAGAAATATATGTTGAGATAGTAAAAGAAACGCTTAGGATGTGATCGAGATCTGGTAAATAACCACATCGTCATGGTTGTTATTTTTTATGTGTGACTTGTTTAATCTTTCTGTGTTTAGTTGACAAAGCAGGAAGACTCACCCCTTACATTTTGTTTAGAACAGATGGAGGGCGAGGAGTCAAGGCTCCATCTCCAAGATGAGTGCACTTGGAGGCGGTGGATACCTGATGTGACTAGAGGCGTGGATCACTTCCGTAGGTATCTCTGTTATGTGTGGACGCTGCCGACTTATGCTATTTGTGTAGTTTCCACACTGATTTGGTGTTAGAGATGACTACTCTGAGTCTAGGACCTTTTCATTTATATGTATTTGATCTGGGTAGGCATATGCTTAAATACTTTTGTTTATGTGTATATTCATTCATCTACCTTGTCATCATATACAATTGTATCCTGAGGTTGTGCTCGTTACTTTACTCGGTGAAACACTTGTTCATATTTATATATTTCGAAATTTGGATATGGTCCATTTTTGTTATTCTACTTTAATTATTTTAGTAGTAAGCTTCTAAGTGAAACTGGGCTACACTTTCTTTTTGAAAATATGAACAAGTTGTTTTATTTATTATGCAATATCAACTTTAGAGAGCAACTAACGAAAAGTTTTGAAAATTCATTGAATTTCCAATTCATGTATTCTCAACTTGACATATTTGTGAAATTAAATTGAGTGACATGCATTATAAAATAATTAAAGTATAGTCTTAGAAATTAAGGTGTTACATTCGAGACCAAATCTGAAGATGGTTTCTCTCTCTTCATTTTTATGGTGGTTTGTGGTGGGTGTGGGCACAACATCGACAATGGCTACCATTTGCCATGCGTCGACAATGGAAACTAGTGCGTGACGATCTTGCATGATGGCCAAAGGGAGGAGCATCGTCGTCGTTGCAACGATGAGGAATAAAAAGTTGGTGAATAGTGGTCAGAAATCACACACATAGAGGAGAGGGAGGTTGGGGAGAGATAGGGGTGTGCAAGGGACAAAGTGGGAATGAGAAAAGAAGGACCATATTGGACGGATATGTGTATGAGCAAAATAGAGTGGCGATTAAAAGTTGTCACTATTTGTAAACAAAAATTGTTGAAATTCACAATCCTAATTATGTCAGTTTAATTGGACAAAAGACTAAATTAATGCATTTTAAAAATCTTGAGGACCAAATTAAATCTTTTAAAAACTTGGGGGATTAAATTGAATCTTTTAAAATGGTTTGGGGATCAAATTGATAATTAAGCCTAAATATTAAGTTAATAAATGAATAAAAATACACAATTAAAACAGTGGAAAGATCAAATTTGTGAATAAAAAAGAAATTGCGAGATGGAATTTACAAAATTAAAAAGAAGATGATGATTGAAAGTGCAATTAAATATACACTTTATTGTTAAGAAATACTAACAAGATATAATTAATTTCTAAATTTGGAAAAGCACGTGAAAAGTTAAAAAATCAAACTTTGGTAATTAATTCATGTTCATCACAGATTTTTATAATAAATTATAAATATTATTTAAATTAACTACAAATTTTAATTTGACATGACAAGAAGAAAAGGTCAAATTCTCAACAAATACCATTTCTATGAAGTAGAGTTGATTAAACATAAGAGTTTAAAATGAATGATTTGAATGTTTTTGGCATAAGTATTTGGTGAAGGTTATGATTTATCAAGACTTGGAAATGTAAATTTCTTAATATATTGTCACACTATTTAAATTTAATTTTTTTTCTTTTAGCAACTTGATTCTATGCATAAAACATTTTTTTTTAATTAGTTTCAAACTCATTTATTATGAATTCATTAAGATGTGTTGTTTGTATTTTTTTCAGAAAAATAAAAATATCTAATTAAAATTACTATTATTAAGATTTCATATATTAATAGTTAGACATTGATTTTACCTCTATAGCATTTCTCTGATGAAAATTAATCTATTAGTGTAAATATTACATGTTTATTTTACGATAATACATATATTTATAAGCAATTTCATTTTTATGTCTATTTTTTTTTTTGTGTAATGCATCCAGCAGTTTTTGTTCCGGGTTGACTATTAAAGCCCAAATTCTTCCAACATAAACACCAAACTGGTGGTCCATAATCCATAAATCCTAATAACCCAACTTGTGAAAAGGAAACTATATCAAATAATGAATAAGAAAAGTGCAAAACATACACGTACAAGAATCAAGAATAACTGTAACGGAACCAACAAAGGCGTTCAGAACGTGCATACGCTAGAATTACACAACTCGGAGAACTAACGTTGAGTGAAAGAAGTGAAAAGATGGAAGGTACACGTTTGCTCATGATAAGAAAAGAGTTGAAAAGATTAATGTGTCGAATCAAATTGAACTATGCGAAAGTTCTAGCTACTCCATAAATTGGAGCTGAACAACTCTACTTTTCGTAGAGAAAGCTGAACAACTCTATTAATGATTTATAAGAGTTTTATTGACCAATATCCTTATAAAACAATTAAAAAATTCAAAATAGATTTTTTTTATATTAAAATTCATGTTGGAAATGCATCGAAAATCACAGTAGTTATGGATCAATAATGAAAATTTTCATTTTTTTTATTATTTAATCAGTTCTCTAAAAACACTAATTACCATTTGCCTATTTAAAATAAAGTCTTAATTTTTGTCAGGTAAATATTATAATATTTAAAATAATCCTATTGTCTACCATTACTTTATTTGTTTTAGTATATGAATTTTTTAACCAAATATTTTTTGTATAAATTATATAAGAATATTTTAAGACATTAATATAAACAAACTTACATGACAAGTGTAAATTTTTTTTTTTGTGTGTGTGGGGTGGGTGGGTTTATATGTATTCTTCATATTGGATAACCTTATTTAATATACCATTAGATACTATGACCTTAACAAGGACTAACTTCTTTTAATAAATTTGATCCCAAATGGTTTCTTAAAATACCAATAATTTTTTTTATGAAATTTGACCAATGAATCTATGCATGCATAAAGAATAAGATGAAATGAGACCAAAACCAAATCCAAAGCGCCCAAGTTTAGTTGATATAACAGATCATAGATACAATAATATTTGTATAGAATTAACAAGACAACTAGTTGAATGGGGTGTTTGAGCTCCATTCCACGAACTGCAAATATATTGATTTGATGGGTGGTTTTCCTTGTCAGCTACAACACAGCACATTGGTTTCCTTCCCACGTAGTGCCACGTGTTTGCTCTGAATTTTTCAATTGTATGAAAGGCGTGCGTTGACGTATTTTCTTTCCCCATTTAATTCCTGCCTGGCACGTTAGCATGCCGGCAACCGAATCAACATCCCTCAAGGACTCCTCTATCTTAAACTTTTATTTTTTTTCCCCATCAAAATCTTGATTTTATTGTATTATGAAAGCTAATCTTTTAAAATAATTTATATCTTGTCAACATTAAACTCCAAAGTCCAAACTATAATAGGATAATGTTTTTATTCTACGCTACTTTATTTGTGTCATGTCTATTCCGCATTAACTATTACATTTAATTGTTTTGATTTGTCATTTCTGTTTTGTTTTTTTATCATCATATATCTTTAACAATACAATAAAATAGGGTATCTAGTTTGGGGAATAAAATATAGGGTATCTAGTTTCGGGAATAAAATATTTTACTTTATTTTTCATACATTGTTTCCCTAACGATCTTTTGACTTATGTTAATTAATGTTTCTTCTACAATTTATCTTGTTAATTTTTTTTAAATATCATTTAAAACTGGAGAGTGGGAATTTGATTTTGGGCCTTCAGCTTTTATGAACTAGACTGATTGTTTGCAAAATTCACATAATTGTTAAAACGTGGTATAAGAGTATTATGAAATGCCTAATGTAAATAAAATAATAATAATAATTGTGTACAGACACTGTTTGTGTATGTGTGTAGTAATAGAGAGCGCAGTTGCCTTTCGCCATCTTTCAATATCTAAAATCTAACATAATTTCAGCCAATTACAAAGCTGATTAGTATCATTTGTTAAAGTAGAGTTAGGTTTAGTAGTGTATATGGAAAATACGAAAACCTTTCTAAGCATACAGTGTGCTATGGGCCAGGTTATCATGTAATAATTTAGCCACAAAAGTATTCTAAGAAGAGGATATAGAAGTAATTAGGGGAACTAGAATGCGATAAGCGTGTGATTAAAGAAGTGGCAAAGACCTCTATCTTTTTCAATTATTTCATTTTATCCGGATCTTAAAAAGGGAAAGGAGAGAACAAGTTCTTGCATTGTTTATGATATGGTCCCATTCAGGAACAAGAGCGTGATATTGGACTTTCTAACTACCATACCTAACCCTTATTTTACAGTTGAAGATTTCATGCCCTATTGTACTCCATGGCAGACCATGTGGGTTTGTGGTCTGTGGTCCGTGGTCCCTCACCTCGTGCTTCCTGGTCTTATTCATCATATCTCTCTTTTCCTTGTCATCCACACGTAGGCAGGGGGGTGAGGAGAGACGAAAATCTATTAAAAATATTATAAATAAATAAATTAATGAAGCTATGAGTTAACCTTAATTATAAGCATTATTTATAATTTGTCTTTACAGAAAAATTGTTAAAGTGAATTACATTTTATAAAATAAGAATTCGACAAAAATATAAAATAATTAAAAATTACATTCATATTTCACTATTACATATATATAACTTTTAGCAATATTTTTTTTCTAACACTTAATACAAATATTGCTAAAAATCTTTAGTAGCATTTAGAAAATGTCATCAAATTATGAATAAATATTACTAATACGTTTTTCTAACATTTTATCATATGTTATGTATAGTCAGTGATGCTAAAGTCTTGTTATGATACATTTTGCTTTAGTAACATGTGTTATATGCAACATTTGATAAAATATCATAAAAAAATATTAGTAACATTTATTCACAATTTGATGACATTTTTTTAATATTGTCAAAGATTTTTAGCAACATTATTAAATGTTAGACAAAAAATATTAATAAAGGTCGCATATGTAGTAGTGTTTATAATCACTGATATAAAAACAATGATATTTATAATTTGTTTGGGTCATCATATTATTGATTGTAAAATATTCATTAACATTTATCAATTATTAATCTATGTCGCAGAATCTACCTAACCAACTATAATAATGTATCTTCTCTTAACCATATTTTTTATTAACAATGCTTAAAATTGAGATTTTAAGATATTCAAGTCAAGCTTCATTCTGACTAGTGACATGTTGATATTTTATTTTCTTTCTTTTCTACGTACCTTTTTAAATGTTTTTTATTTATAATTTTTTAATATAAAATCTTATTTAAAGAATTTGAGTTTATTTCTCTTGGTATCAATGATATGTTGATCTATATTTTTTCTTTCTTTTCTATTTTTTTTACAATATCATTCATATATATTTATACATTCTTGGTCAAATTTTATTTATCTTTCGGCTGAATTCCCAATTAGTTAAAACTTCTTTTTCCTGAAAAATTGAATGAGTAAGGGAAAAAAAGCATGTGATAGAAGTTTATTTTCTTTTCTACCATTCAAGCATACCATTAATGTATACGAAAATTATTCATGTACATCAAACACAATTTAAAGTCAAAGAAAGAAAGATAAAGGAATAAAAGAGAAAGAAGTCTATATATAATAAGTATTATTCTTTCCGTTCTAGATTCTATAATATTTTACAGAAACAAATTTGTTCTAAAATATGTTGTTTAAGATTAATGTTATATTAAATATTTTTTAAAGATTATTCTTAATCGTCCTTAACTAGAATAGTGTATAAAAAAAATAAATGAATTATTAATTTAAAAAACAGAAGATATATTAAAAATATTATTTAATATTTTTATAAAATTTAATAAATTAATTATATTCTTTAATATTTATGTGTTAAAATCTTAAACCTATCATAATAACACACAGGGAGTATAATATAACAAGAGAGCATCATAGAACGAGATAAAAAAAGTGTCAACTTATACCGGAGTGCATATATATTCATTATTACTAGAATAACTTTGTTGTTTAGTTGTTGATTTTTTTCATGAGTAGAACCTACTTATGCCTATGGGCTATGGTTGATGGTTGATCCTTTCTCAGGCACATGCAGATACAGATGCACGTATACCAAAAAAAACCAATAAATGCCACTTTTGTCTGCACTCTTGATGGGGGTACACCGTCGTGGTCAAACTGAGAGTAATAAATTATATAGAGTAACCGCAACTATACTGGAGACATCGGTGAAAGTGTCACGAATTCAAAAAAAAAATGTCAAAATGATACATCCTTAAAATAATAACTATCACGTCATGTAATTTATTAGTCACATTAGTGAAGTATGTGGACTGATGTGGCATCACGTAAGTGAAAGACATATTTTGTTGGATAGAGGGACGAAATAGGTATGTCACGTGGTAAAGTTTCGACATTACAATATAAATTTTGAACGATCATAACTTTTGATTGGAACATTCGATTGAGATGAAATCAGTGATCAAACACTCAAAATTGAGAGAAGTAATTAAAAAAATAAAGAATAACATTAAATTAACTAATTAAATAATTAAAAAAGTAGATAAAAATGAATTTTTTAGATGATTGAATCTTAAATCCTAATTTTGAGGCACTTAGAGGCCTTTTTGGGAAAAAAAATTTGGCCTTATGGAACTTGCCAACGGCATCTCCTCTCAATTTCGAGCGTTTGACCACCAATTTCGTCTCAATCGGACGTTCCAGTCAAAAGTTATGATCATTCGAAGTTTATACTGCAATTTCGGAATTTTGCCACCTGACATGCCTATTTCGTCTCTCTGTCCAGCAAAATCTGTCCTCCACTCACGCGACACCACGTCAACCCACGTACTTCGCTGATGTGGCCAGCAAATTACATGACGCAACACTTTGACAAATTATTTTCGGAGTGGGACATTTTAGCATTTTTTTGGGATTCATGACACTTTGGCCAATGTCTGTATTTTCTTTTCCGTAATGTTGGTCTTTGGATTGCCCAAAATTTTAATTTGTGACCAGTTTATGTCCACCCCAATGAAAGAAAAACTTCGGAGGAAAAAAGAAAAAGAATTTTGGTATGGTATATGGTGATGGAAGCTTTCTTTAGTCACATTGTTCTGTTGTTCACGTGATGGCAGGGATCTTCAGGACACACATGGTAACATATCTTTCAGGACAAAATGCAATCTTTCTTGTTTTTATCAATTTTTCATTTGCCTCTCAGAAATAAAACCAGAGTTCAGTTTCCTTGAAAAAAACTAGCACACACATATTATTAAGTGAATTTAAATATATTTTTATTAATATTTTTTATTTTTCATTTTATTTTTTAATCCTTATAAATTGTGTTTGTTTTATTTTTAATTCTTAAAATCCTTTAGATAATATTTTAAATCGTGAAAAAATATTATCTAACACATCTGAAAGATAAAAAATAAAATAAACCTAATTTATAAAAATTAAAATAAAAATAATTTTCCAATGACTAATAACTAAAATACACTAAATTATAAGCATTAAAAGATATTTAAACTTATGCTTTACAAATTGTAGCCTTTGTAAATTTTGAGAGACATTTTCATCGTGTAATTTGATTTTAAGATTCATTCTTATAAATTGAAAGATATATGTCTGAAAATAGAAACTAGCTATATGCAAATAGAGCATAGAATTAATTATTATAATGCATATCATATGTACAATTTTGAAACACTCTCAACCGCAAGAGGCGTATTTCTTTTTGTTTTTATTTTTTCAAAACATACAGAATCACGTTGCTCCAAGTGTAGTTGTCATGTAAACCAAACTCACTACAGAAAGTATTTGTTCTAATAAATTTAAAAATATTATTATTTAATTATGAATTATTATTTAAATTAGTGTAAAATAATTATTTTAAATATTAACAAATTTATTATATAATAAGTTATAATTAAATAATTGTATAAATTTTTTACATTATTAGAGCATAAATATTTTCTCCAAATTCAATTTGATCATACTCAACCTTAAAAAATTAGTTCAAAATGTAGGATTTTTTTATTAGCTTAATTATTTTGAATATATCTCCAGTGACTCATGCCGAATACTCGTATATTTTAAATATAAAATTTATTAAAGTGCACATCTACAAATGATTCAATAACGGCTGACCTAATAAATCTAACAACAAGGATAATTCTATTACCATTGTAGAATTTAAATTCAAAACTAACTTAATTTCAAAATTTACTTTAAAAGATAAAGTTTATTCTTACTTATTGTAATGCCTTAAATTTTAAGCATGGGTTAAAATTTATTTTTGGGTTTTGCTGTGAGCCACGCCTGGAGCGTGGGAGCCACGCCTGGAGCGTGGGAGCCACGCCTGGAGCGTGGGAAGTGCTCTAGAAAGTTGATTTCCACTGGATTGCCACGCCTGGAGCGTGGGAGCCACGCCTGGAGCGTGGGAAGTGCTCCAGAAATTGGTTTTCTTCTGCCAGTCCACGCCAGGAGCGTGGAAGCCACGCCAGGAGCGTGGGAGTCACGTCAGGGCCTATATAAGGCCCAAAAGCTTGGGAAAACCTTGGCTTTTCTTCCTTTCTTCTTCCTCCTTCGTCCAGACCTCCATTTTTGCTTGTCCAAGCATTTTAGGACCACATATGATAGCCTAAACACCTCCCTTAGACCTTTGATTGTGAAGAAAACACTTTGGGAGCTTAAATCATCCCTTTACTCTCTAGAAAAAAAAACCCCTTTTTGAGTGAGTTTTTGGAATCGAAGAATTAGAGGCGAAGGAGGCTTTGTATGAGCGATCTACCTTAGGGAAAGTGATTCCCTGGTGTGTCTTGACTGCACAGAGGTAAGAAACTCGAGCCTTAGCCGTTGGTTCTGTGTTTGGGTTTTGGTTGGATTTAGAGTACCTTAAGAGATGTTTTTGGAGGTGTTAGAGTCGTTATTAGGCTTGGACTCTGTAGAATTTTGTGTTCAGAGGGTTACTCTGATGAAGTTAGAGCCTTGAATCATCATTACTGATGAAGTTTGATTTTGGCTCTGAGTATGTATGAGCAGAGGGAAAAGGCTGATTATTTGGCTAGTATGAACTCTAGAGCAGTTGACAAAGTTGCTCATGAGATAGTATAGATGTTGTTTGTGAGTTGGAATTGGTGATAATGGGAACTTGAAATTGATCTGGATAAAGCAAGAATATGCTTTGTGTTAGCTGAGCAGAGTCTTAGGAGAGGCTCTGGAGCCTTGAGTAGGCTGATAGAGATCCTGTTGAGGGTCTGAGAATCACTTGTAAAGTGATTTGTTAGGTGTTATGTGGAAAGGATTATAGTTTCCTTTCGTTCTAACGGCTTAGAACTCTATTTGATAAGTCATGTGTTGTTCTTATGTAGGACGTGAGCTTGATAATTCTAGTGGTGGTGACCACGAGGCCGGGAGGACCGGTATTTTGCCTAGAGCAGGTAAGCTCTTGGTTCTTGCATGTGCGTCCTTTACTGTGTTCCACCATGATCCTAATAGGGTGATGGTTATGTTGTGATTATATGCATGTTTATGGACGTTGTATGTTGTTATGATTGACTGCTGAATGGTGTTCTGTACCCTGTGAGAGGGCAATTGATGTGAATTGATATGAAATGCTTGACCTGTGA
>PYAF01004955.1:45503-66182 GCA_007407185.1 Glycine tomentella | reverse complement strand
AAAATAATAAATACAAATGTTTAAAATAAAAAAATGGGTCTTACAACTTTAAAGTTATATGCTCAAAAAATAAAAATAAAAATAAAAATAGATTTTACGATTTTAAAGTCGTAAAAAAAACAACTTGAAAATCGTAAAATGATTTTACGACTTCTATTAAAAATATATAAAAGAAAATAAATTTGCTATAATTTTGAAGTCGTAAATTTAAAAAGAAAAATACATGAAATAAAATTTTTTACGACTTCAATTTAAAAAAAAATTAAAAACTCAAAAGTCGTAACACCTATTTCAATTTATCCCTATTTGATAATTTATTTAAATTCTAACTCCAAATTGATAATTAAAAATAAAAATTATCCTTTTTTTTTAAAAAAAAAAACATACATTTGAGACTTATATTCTAAAAATTCAAACATTCTTGCATCTGGACAGAACTATAATCATTATTTAGCTGCTGTAGATCCCAACAAGTATATCTTCCTTTATTACACCAACACATACCCCTAAATAGATTAAATTTGTATATTTCTATTAAATCTTGTAAGTTTATATGTGATAATGTATATTTGGCATCATTTAAGAAAATGTATATATATAGCATCCTATCCTATGTAAGATTAGCCTAGTCAGTATGTGTCACTGACTATTTGGGTTCAAACAAATCGAACGTGGAGCCAAAATAAAGGAATTATTTTTTTTAAACACTACTCTAAATCCATGTGTGATTTGAAGCCTTCAAAAATATTCTAGGAGAATCATATGATCCAAAACTTATTCCAAGCTAAGCCACACTGCACAACGAGTAAAAAATTAAGATGCATGCCTCACAAAAAAATTGTAGTTCGACCTTTGCTTTTAATAACGAGAAAACCTAGATTGAATGGTCCACCAGTTCATACAAAAGTTAAGATATTTTTTCTATAATTTTAATGTGCTATACTTAATTTAATACTAACACTCTAACAGGGCGAGAGTTAAATAGACTTAACTTTATCATGTAATAATTAACAAATTAATAAATAATATTATTTTTCTTAAATTTAATTTTAATTATTTATATAATTCTCCTCATGTTATTATTAACTCTCATGTGATATCCTTTCTATATATAATACATAAACTAAATGATCACCGTGAATTTTTTAAATTATATTTGGACAGTTCGGTTTATTAGTCTCTGAGTAAATTCTGATTCCACTCATATGGTTCTTAATTCATGCAGTTAATCGCGCCTGTATAAAGAGTGAACATCTGGCAGTTATCATTGTTCCAAGTGGATGATGGACATATCACCAATAGATAGTATCTGATGTCTAATTTTATATTATTGGGGAACATGCATGTGAGGTCGACGTTTAACTGTCATCAACCGCAAGATCTAAAAATATACAATTATAGATAGGGGTGTTTGTGAATCGGTTTGAATTAGTTTTGAAGAAATTTAGAATTTAATTTAATTAAATTTGATCTGTTTTGTTTGATTTAATTTTTAATTTTTTTTGAAACCTAGTCCATTCATAAATGGTTCGGGCCAATGGATTATTTATTTAATTTTTTTCTTAAAATTATTATTTTATATCATGATTCTTTCAAATATCTAATACAATTAATACAATATTATTAAATATATGAAAATAGTAAAAATAATTCATTTAATATCATCAACATAATGTTCTAAAATATACTTATAATATGAATTAAAACAAAAGATTTTTGAGCAAGATTTATTATAATAATCTGAATTACAACTATTTCTTAAAAATTAATATCATGCAATAAATAACAAAAAATTTGAGTCAACACTCAACAATGAATGTTATTTCTTTTTTTCACATCTATATTTCCATCAAAATTTCAATGAATACAAACCAGAAAAATCACCAGAAATTAAAGAGTTTCGGAAAAGCAATAGAAAGTGCAGAGGAAAACCTGATGTTTGATCGATTTGATGAGATGAGATGAGATGAGAGAGAACACAGAAGGAGCTGATGCGGAACCGCAAAGAAGGAGATGAGATGAGAGAGAACAGAAGCAGCTGAAGCACTGAGAAGGAGATGAGATGAGACGGAACACAGAAGCGCAACAGAAAAAGAAACTTAAACCCGTGACATTTATAGTACCACACTTTCACATCAAAGATTAGATGAAATGAGATGTTTATGGGATGACCCTTTATTTGGTTCAGACATTTACAGTACCATACCCTTTTTATTGTCAAAATAATTTTTTAGTTTTTTAAATTTTAATATATATATATATATAAATAAATAAATGAATAATAAAAATTATATTTTTATTACGGGTTCACGAATCGGGTCAACGGATCTATAAATATAAACTTGTGATCCAACTCTTACATGAATGATTTTGATTGATTCGGTTCGATTTTGACCCAAATACATAATGATCCAATCCAAACTGTTCAGATCAGTTTGGATTCACGGATGACCCATACCTGTGAACACCCCTAATTACGGATGTCTTTGTTTTTTATTTTTTATTTTAAAATATGTTTTTTAATCCATCAATTTTGAAAATTGATTTTTCTAATCCTTTTAGTAGTCAAAAGTCACTTCAAATTATGCATTCATACAGTAAAAAATCAGACAGGAAAAACTATTTTTTAAAATTAAGATACTAAATAAAACAAATTTAAATTTGAAAGAGAAAAAATAAAAATAATAAAATTTAAGAGACTAAACACATTTAAATCAATAAAAAAATATTTTTCTACTTTTACGTGTTTGTCTAAAAAAATTAATAAATATTATTTTTGCTTTTTTTAAGAGTCAACTTTTATCTGTTTCTTAATTTTTTTTTTAGGTTAAACAAATTAGTCCTGTATGACTAGCATTATTTCATAGTATAAGAAATGTTCTTATGAACAATGTAAACTGGTTAATATATTTCTTCTAATTTTTTGTTATTAATTAAAATTTATTAAAAATGAATAAATTATAAATAAAATTTATTAAGTAAAAAATAAGATTTACAAAATATTTGTAATTTTTAATAAATATGTTAATAATAAAGAGTATATTTAAAAGAATTTGTTTCAATGTGTTACTAATCTTTGTTGTCAGCATTTTCTGTTCTAATTGTCTTAAATTCTCTCGTCGCAATTGCGACAACTACCATATGATTTAGAGACAGGATTTATGGCCAACTCTATATTTCCTTGCAGCTTGATTGCAAATTACCTACCCGACAACAGTTGGGCACTAACTGGATTGGACTTAATTTGCTTAAATTGAAGATATGAAAATAAATATGAATTAATTGATTTTTATCAAATAAACAAATAAATTCAATTCAATCCAATTGATTATACTCCCTTGTACTCATATATATATATATATATATAGAAATAAAAGTAAAAATAATTAATTTCACATTAATTAAAAAATTATTTGGCATCATTTGATTTTTCTAATCTCAAGTAAAAAATAAGATTACTTCTAAAATACTTTTGATTGAAACGTGTTATCATGAATAAAAATAAGTTATTAAAAATAGAATTAGAATTAAATGAAGACTATTTTAAGAATGATAATATTAAATAAAATAAAATTAGCTAAATTTACTTATATTTAAGTCCAACATATATACAAAACCACTTTTCTACTTATTTCTACTTATATATGAGTCCAGAGGAAGTACTCGCTTAGTGGCTTGTGCCTTGTACAAGTATTAAATTCATATTTTATAATTTATATAAGTAATTTTTTCTATTATTTTGAATTTTTAAATATAATTAATTATTTAGTTTAAATTTTAATAAATTTATGTTAATAGATATGTCAATAAATATTTAAATATATTTTTATAAACACTCAAGCTAAAAAAAAAAACTATTATTATTGGGAGTATTGTCCTAGGTAGGATCCTCTTTATTTTGCTGATGTTTTCCATGCTTTCTTTTGATTTTCTTTTAAAAAAATTGATGTAGTTCATTTTTTTTGTAACTGTGTTATTGGTATGAAATATCTAATAACTTTATCAATATTTAAGCTTTGTCAAAAAGTGACATATGTCCATGTACAATACAAAATGGTGAAATCACACATGGCTATTACTGTGAGGTCACTGTACATGTGTTCATCCTCTATGTCGACCCTGCTACAGTGATAACACGCTTGTTCGCCTTCCGTGTCAGCCTTACTACATGAGCACGAACACCAACCCTCAATAGCTGGGTCTCCCCTGGTCAACAATATATCTGTTACGCCTAATTTTTCAAATGGGCATAACAACCTTATCTCCTAATATATCTCCAATTATCTACACGTTGTTACTTATCTACAAGTAACAACATATCTAGAAGGTACACATGATCTCTTATTCAAATATATAATTGTCTGCTATTATCTGTTATCTTATAAACACATTAATTAACAAATAACGGCCCAATATACCGATCCTGTAACAGATCTGGGTTCGCACTTCTGAAGCAGTGCTGACTAAGAATCCGGATTTGTGTGTCCGGGTTGACACACTGGAAAAGTATGCTTAGGAGGTTGTTGTGATGAAGGTTTAACCTTGAAATATAATTTTTTTTTTGGATTTGTAAGGTGCTGAGGACAGACCTCGGACAAGTCGGAGCTTAGATTTGTCAGGTGTCGAGGACGAACCTCGGACAAGTCGGACCTTGGATTTGTAAGGTGCCGAGGATGGACCCTGGACAAGTCGGACCTTGGATTGGTAAGGTGCCGAGGATGGACCCCGGACAAGGTCGAACCTTGGATTTATGCCTAAAAAAGCTTTTGGACTTTATATTAATACCGAGCTGGACGAGGTGATCCAGGTTATTCATGTTGAGCTAGGCAAGGTAGATTTTTGTGAATAAATCTAAACCCGACAGCAAGTGTGTGTATAATGACCAAACCAACTCTGACTCACGACCCCATTGGTGCGTGACACACGTGCTAGGGTCATTTAAATAACCCATTTCTCAACCTTTCTATGCAAAAACACCATCATCTTCTTCCTATCTATTTTCTCTATTTCCAAGCGAGAAAGACTTCATAACCACTAACCCTTGACCAAAACCCTTTGCATGCAACTGGAAAGTTGAAAGGAACCACCCAATAGCTAGATTCCAACCTCAGTTCTTTCAGAAAACCATCAGATGAAGAGATCGTTTTCTCCAAGGACCCTCATAAAGTTTCGATTGTGAGGGGAAAGAAGGCGTTTTAAGGACGTTCAAACTTGGAGAAGTCGTCTTCTAGCCTTCCTGGATGTTTGTAGAGGTAAGAAACACGAGTTTTACCGATTATTTGAGAATTGTTTTTGAGATAAAAAGTGACCCATTTGAGTTAGAGCTGGACTTAGGCTTGGATCCTTTGGAAAAGAATATCGTTTCTTTTCATGCAACGGTTGATAACTGTTACTGATTGCTTGCATGCATTTATGGAGAGCGTGATATAGAGGATATTGGTGGTTGTGACCACGAGGGCGGGAAAGCCAGTGTAGCACTTTGAGCAGGTAAGCTCTTTGTTCTTGGAAGTTTTCCCTTGACTGTGTTCCACCATACTCCGAGGGAGTGATGGTTATTGTATGTCATGATGCATGTGGTATTGAAATTGTGTGTTACTGCTTTTTAATTGATAACATGTACATGATGTACACTGTGATGATATGCTGTATGATTGATGAGATTCTCTGGCCAATAGAATAGATTAAATATGGACTTCCTTTGGAGCCAGAGTTACATGCAACAACTCCATGTGGTTAATTGATATAAAAACTTGAGAGAATGTGCCCTTAAGTGGATGATCTTCTCTTGGAAGTGCCATATACGTCTGACTAGAGTCCTGAGAGAATGTGCCCTTAAGTGGATGACCTTTCTCAGGCAATGCTATATAGAGAATGTGCCCTTAAGTGGATGATCTTCTCTTGCTATATCTGTGTTGCATTCCCGAAGTTGGTATTGCCCAATAGAATGACACCTGTGTTGTGATATACTTATGATGTATTTTATGAGAGCCATGGTGGCTAGATTATGTGATGCCAATTTTGATGCTATATGTCGTGGAAGTAAACCAAGGGGAGGAAAGGCCTCCAAGGATCCTGATCGTTTGGGATTTAATTTTTGCAGGTGATGCGCAGCGAGCAGATGGTGGATCCCAGGGCAAGAGGCCCGAGTAGGGATATGGTTCTGAGTGAATCTTAGGCATATTATTTTGAGAGCATTTTGGCTTATTGTTTTGTTATGTTTATATATTTTGTACCCCTGAGGGGAAGATGCACAGTTGATGTATATATGTTGTATATTTTCATGAGAGCATTTACCATACATAATGCAAAGATAGTATCGTTGTTGACGTATGATGAAGTCATTTTATTATTGCTTCCGAATTAATTATCTTTAATTAATTGTTGCGCTTAACAACTAGGATCGAATGTTAATAAACCGGATTTGTGTGTTATTCGCAACTGTTTTAGGTGTTAATTATCTTTAATTAATTGTTGGTGTTACATTGTTATGGTATCAGAGCAGTTTCCTGTATGGTGATTTGTGTGTTATTCACAACTATTTTAGGTGTTCATTATGATATTGCATGTGTGGTCACTGAGTGTGGGCCTGATCAACTCATCCTTTGTGTGACATATGCAGTACCATGGTGAGGACCCGAAACCATAGTGAGATGGCTGTTGGATATAGGGGGAACAACAAGAAGAATGAAGCTTTTGACTTAGAAGAATGTTTTGAGCTTTTCACATGCCTTGAAGATTAAAATCCAAATTGAAGTGTATGAGAAGCAAATCTGTTGATCCTTGCATTTGCATGCATATAATCATTTACATGGTTAAGTGTTTTCATCAAAGAATCAAAGCTATTTCAAAAAAGAACTAAATGGGTAATGTTTTTGGAAAAATGTAATTTCACTGTTTTAATCGATTACCCAAAAGATTAATCAATTATTTGGTTCATGTTTAAAACTGGAAAAGCTTTGATGAACATTTTAATCGATTATACCACAGATTAATCGATTATTTGGTTCGTGTTTAAAACTGGAAAAGCTTTAATGAATATATTAATCGATTACCAAACATTTGTAATCGATTACATAGTGTAAATCGAAAGTAATACATTGTTGCTTTAATCGATTACCATTTACAGTAATCAATTACACAAGCTATCTTGAAAATCATGTTTTCACTAATTAAATCGATTACCATTATTCGTAATCGATTACATAGGCTATTTGAAAAGGCTTGCTTCACTGCTTTAATCAATTACTGATATTTGTAATCAATTACACATGCTGTCTCTGAAACAAAACTTTTTTGATTTAATCGATTACAACTTGGGTTAATCGATTATCTTATTTGTTGTGAAACCCATAATGGAGTCTTGAACACTTTAATCGATTACTTAATGCATTTTAATCGATTATTTGGTGCGTGTAATCAATTACAGGTTGTTACAAAATTCTGTTATAAATAGAAGGAAGGCTTGGCTTGAAAAATAACTTGAACACTTCGAATTTTCTGAATATACAAACCTTCTAAGAGTTAGAAAGTGATTTTCTGGGTTTACTTACTTCTTGTCCCACTCTTTAATCTTCATGGGTATTGAATGATTTCTTGGGCAAGAGATTTCAAAAGAGTAATGGAGAGCATGTTCTGAAATTTTGTTCCTGCAATTCAACCTTGATTGGTAACTCATGCATTCATATTCATTGGATCATTAGATTGTTTCTCTCCATAATCTTTCAGTGTAATTTCGTTTTTGTAATTTCTGTTATTTGATGCTATTGTAGAGGGTTCTTTGAAGCTTGTTCTAGAGTAGTATTCTCTAGGGAAGAACAGAGTAGTGTTCTCTTATTCTTGATCATTAGGAGTCTAATAGGGTTTTAGATTTCTATTCTTTATCTAGGGTTGATAAAGATAGATTGTTGTAAAGCTTGTAAGAACTGAATTTTATAATAGTGAAACTCTAATATAGTGTTGATTAGAAGAAAGTGGATGTAGCTTCTCTTGAGAAGTGAACCAGTATAAATTACTTGTGTTAATTTTCTTTATCTCTATCTCTTCAAGTAATCTTGTTCATTTGTTCTTGGTGTTATCATCATTACTCAACAAGTTCTGTTTTGAGCTATTGATTTCTTGTGCTGAGTAATTTGATTGATTAAAAGCATTATTGGTTTGAAAGTAATTAAGATTCTTTGACTCTGATTTTATAAACATTTTTAAAAGATCAAGTTTTAACTAATTCACCCCCCTCTTGGTTATTGTGGGTATTCCTATTGTTTTTAGAAGAAGCACATACACATCCATTCATTTTGTAACTTGAAACAAGTTTTTCATTTTCTTCTTTCAAGTCACAAATTTTAGCTTGCAATTCTGTAATTTTTGTAACATGCCATCTAAGATTTCCTTTTAGCTTATTATTGGATATTGTAAGGTTTTTGGCCTCTTCATGCATTTCATGAAAAACATCAATGACTTGATCAAATTTAGAACTTACCTCAGTTCCAGCACTTGAGAGATCATCATCTTCATTAATTATGGAAGTGAGACACACATTTGCTTCTTCATCTTCAGTTGATATTCAGAAGTTGCTGACTCATTTTCTTCCCAAGCTATATAGGCTCTTTTAGGCTTTCCTTCTCTCTTTGTCTTGATTTCACTTTGTTGCTTTCTCAAAAAGATAGAACAAGGTTGGAAGACATTAGGTTATTGCTTGCATATGCATGTTTAATGGGTTTTAAACTTTTTCAAATGAATGTTAAAAGTGTTTTCTTAAATGGATATATTGAGGAGGAAATATATGTGGAGCAACCTCTTGGTTTTGCTGATTTCAAACATCCAAACCATGTTTTTAGAATTAATAAAGCTCTCTATGGTTTAAAACAAGCTCCAAGATCTTGGTATGAGAGATTAAGCAAATTTCTGCTTGAACAATCTTTCATAAGGGGCATGTTGATAAAACCTTGTTCATCAAAAGGCAAAGCAATGCTATTTTATTGGTTCAAATATATGTTGATGATATAGTTTTTGGTTCAACTAATCAATTGTTGTGCAAATAATTTTCTCTCTTTATGCAGAATGAGTTTGAAATCTCAATGATGGGAGAATTAACATTCTTTCTTGGACTTCAAGTGAAGAAAATGAAGGATGGAACATTTCTAAATCAAACCAAGTATTGCCTTGAAGTGATCAAAAAGTTTGAAATAGAGAAAAGTAAAGATGGTGCAACTCCAATGGCAACATCAACCTATCTTGATTTAGATGAAAAAGAAAAGAAAGTTAATGAGTCAAAATTTAGAGGAATGATTGGATTTTTGTTGTATTTGACAGCTAGTAAACCAGATATTATGTTGAGTGTGTGTTTGTGTGCAAGATATCAAGCAAATCCCAAAGAGTCACACCTCACTGCAGTCAAAAGGATCATCAAATATCTCTAATCAACTCCAAAAGTTGGTCTTTGGTATCCTAAAGGTGCATCACTTAATATAGTTGGTTATTCTGATTCTGACTTTGCAGGATACAAGTTGGATAGAAAAAGTACTAGTGGAACTTGTCATCTACTACGAAGTTCACTGATCCCATGGCATTGCAAGAAATAATCTTGTGTTGCTTTATCAACAGCTGAAGCTGAGTACATCTCTGCTGGAAGTTGCTATGCTCAACGCCTATGGCTAAAGCAACAATTGCAAGATTTTGGTGTAAAATTAAAAGAAATACCTCTGCTATGTGACAACACAAGTGCTATCAACATTTCCAAGAATCCAATAATGCACTCAAGGACCAAACACATTGAGATAAGACATCATTTTCTTAGAGATCACATCCAAAAAGGTAATATCAAAATTGACTTCATTGATACTCACAATCAATTGGCTGATATATTCACTAAATCTTTGGCTAAAGATAAGTTCTATACTCTTAGAAACATGCTAGGTATCTTTGATGAATCTAATCTTTACTAGCTTGATTGTTATGTGTTTTTCTATGTGAAATAGCTTCTTACTTGATCAATCATCACATGTGCCTCAAAAATTCCAAGTTGTGTTGCATAAAACACTGTTCATTATGATATTTTCACTGTAATAGTTGATTAAAGCACAGATTAATCGATTAAATGAACTTGAAAAACTGTTATGTATGAAATTCGTGCTTCTGTAATCAATTACACACCCAGGATAATCGATTGTTCTTCACAGAAAAATAAATCCAAAAAATGAATTTCCCTGGAATAATCGATTAAGCCACGGATTAATCGATTACACAACATAAAATTCCTTTTACAAAATTTAAATTCATTGGAATAATCGTTTACGGTGAATGGTAATTGATTAAATTGTTTGAGAAACTATTTCAAAAATTGAAATCTTTCTAGAATAATCGATTACGACTCGAATTAATCAATTATACAAGCTTCAAATTCATTTTATATTTCAAATCTCACTGTAATAATTGATTACATAAGAGAAATAATCGATTACACTTCATCTTCTTTAACTGAATTTCACTGAAATAATCGATTGCTTGACGAATTATTTGATTACAACTTCTGCAGAAACTGATTTTGCTTACAAATTAATCGATTACATAAGCATATAATCGACTATTCCTGGAGTTACTGTAGAATCTACAAGATTTTATTGGAATTTGTAATTGCCCAACTGCCAACTAATTCAAAATTTGAATCTTCTGTGCTTTAATGTTAATGGGTTAATTAGAATTAACTGTTCCTCATTTCAAATTTGAACTTTGGAGCCTAAAATCTTCTATAAGTACAACCTATGTTGAAGGAAGAAATCACATCATCTTCATCTTCTTTCTTAAGCACTACCGTGTTCTTCTTCCCTCTAAGTTTAGAAACTCTGTTTAGATAGTCTCTCATCATCCATTAGCCATGTCCACATCTATGAGAGTTAAAACTTCCAAGAGAAATGTTGCTGAAACCTCTAACCCTGCTGTGAATAGGTTAGACCATTGGTTTCCTACTGAGAGAGACAAAATGACCTATCTTCAGTTCAATGCCACCAAATTAGTTTGTCCTCCCAAACACCTTGACCTTGAATGGTTTATTAAAGAAGGTTTTCAGTTCCTTGCTTTCATTGAAGCCCAGGGATTGAAAAAGTTTGTTGAAATGAAGGGTACTTTTTACCCTGAATTAGTGAAGGTGTTCTACACCTGTGCTAAGGCTTCCAAAGATAGGACACTCATGTCTCAAGTCAAAAGAGTGGCCATGAAAATCACTCCAGAAGTCTGGGAAGCTATTGCTGGTGTTTCCTTTGAAGGTGAAAGGAAATTTGAGGAAGAGGCTGGGGGCTATAGTAAGATAGATACCTATAGGGAGAATGCTTCTTGATCCTCACATTAGGTTGAAGCTTAGGCTGAGTACTGGCCCCATGACTCATGAAGATAGACTTCTTCATTACATAATCACATACATCCTGACCCCTTGAGCTACCAATCATGCCCAAGCCACTAATGATGACATACAGCTTATGTATGGCATGAAAAATTCAATTCAGATGAATTGGATTCTTATTTTTGAGGAAATAATGCTTAAGTCTAAAAGGTTAATGAACTATCCCTTCCCATATGCTATCCTTGTGTCCAGGTTCATTGATTATTTTAACATAGATGTCTCTAATGAGGTTGTTGACAATACAAACTCAAGCAACAGCCTCATCAAAGAGAAGCATCTTACCAAGCTGGGGATGGTCAAGACCCCTTATGGTTAGCAAATGGCTGGACAACAACTCCCTACTGCTGGGAATGAAGGAGAAGCTGATGAAGAGGCTGATGAAGATGCTGAAGATGAAGGCCCTGCTCATCCATCCTATAGTCCATTTGAATCTCTTATGATTCAAAAGATTGATGCCTTATTGTCACTACATCATGAGCACAGTGATGAGACTAATTCATCTTTGGAGGAGATGAAATCTAGGCTAGAAAACATAGAAGCTAGGCTTGTGCTTGATGATTTTGATAAACTAGTTTAGGTTTCTTGTATTTTCTGTTATTGCTCTATTTTTTTTGTTTTCTGATTCATGTGTTGTCTTTCCCTTTGATTAATGAAACTTGCATTTCTTTTTTCTCATTATTGTTGTGCTATCTTTTGCCTTTGAAAAGCCAAATAGGGGAGAAAATTGATTGATAACTTGATTGAAAACTGCTCTCTATTCTGCTCTGTTTTTTGTTGCATTTTCACAAATTGATGAATGACGAAAATTATCTAAGTAAGGGGGAGCAAACTAAGTCAGGGAAGCTAACTAATGGAAGTAAATGATCAATGTTTATGCCAACAGATATCTTAACACTTGTTCTTGGCAAAGAGGATGATTTGTTTTCAGGTTAACAAAGTTCAAACAAAGTTCAAGGCTTCTATCTTTTTCATCCCTCAAAGCACTTCAAATCTTTAACACATGGTCAATCAATATTTGGCATGTTCAAAGCCAAAAAGGAGGAGATTGTTGGATATAGGGGGAGCAACAAAAAGAGTGAAGCTTTTGATTTGGAAGAATGTTTTGAACTTTTCACATGCCTTGAAGATTGAAATCCAAAATGAACTGTATGAGAAGCCAATCTATTGATCCTTGCATTTGCATGCATATAATCATTTACATGCTTAAGTGTTTTTATCAAAGAATCAAAGCTATTTTGAAAAAGAAGTAAATTAGAAATGTTTTTGGAAAAATGTAATTCTTCTGCTTTAATTGATTACAACTCGGTTTAATCAATTATTTTGTTCGTTGTTAAACCCAGAATTCATCCTTGAACACTTTAATCGATTAAGTGATAATTTAATCGATTACATGAGTCATTTTAATAGATTATTTGGCGCGTGTAATCGATTACGGTCTGTTACAAAAAACTGTTATAAATATGAGTGAGGCTTGTCTTGAAACATAACTTGAATACTTCGAAATTTCTAAATACACACAAGCCTTCTCAAAGTTCTAAAGTGATTTTCTGGGTTAACTAAAGTCTTGTCCCACTCTTTAATCTTCATGGGTTTTGAATGATTTCTTGGGCAAGAATTCTCAAAGAAGTTTTTGGAGAGCATGTTCTAAAATCTTTTTTCTCATTCAATGCTGATTGGTAAACCACATGCATTCATATTCATTAGACCATTAGGTTGTTTCTCTCCATAATCTTTGATTGTAATTTCGTTTTTGCAATTTCAATTATTTGATGCTATTGTAAAGAGTTCTTTGAAGCTTGTTCTAGAGTAGTGTTCTCTAGGGAAGAACAGAGTAGTGTTCTCTGGTTCTTGATCATTAGAAGTCTAATAGGGTTTTATATTTCTATTTTTTATCTAAGGTTGATAAAGAGGGATTGTTGTAAAGCTTGTAAGAACTGAATTTTATTATAGTGGAACTCTAATCTAGTGTTGATTAGAAGAAACTAGATGTAGCTTCTCTTGAGAAGTGAATCAGTATAAATTGCTTGTGTTGATTTTCTTTATTTCTATCTCTACAAGTAATCTTGTTTATTTGTTCTTGGTGTTATTATCATTACTCAACAAGTTTTGTTTTTGAGCTATTTATTTCTTGTGCTAAGTAATTTGATTGATTAAAAACATTCTTGGTTTAAAAGTGATTAAGATCCTTTGATTCTGATTTTATAAATAATTTTAAAAGACCAAGTTTAAACCAATTCACCCTCCTCTTGGTTATTGTGGGTATTGTAACACCCTAAAATTTCAATAACTGCAAATGTATGGTCAAAATGTTTCTTGCACAACTATTTGATATGAGTGTTAGGTTATGTGAGACTTGATTGATCTATATTTAAGTTATTTGGGCGAAATATTAATTAGAGATATTACAAAAAATAGTTTAAAAGAAATGACCATACTACCCTTCCCTTGAAGCAGAAATTACAAAAATGCCCTTAAGGTAAAAATTACACAAATACCCTTGGATAATTTAGAAATTACCATAATACCCTTGAGACTAAAACTGTCTAAGACACCCTTAGATATTTTGTGAAAACTTGATGAAATTACAGAATACTCTTAGATGGCAGATTATCAAAATACTTTGTGACAGAAAACCCTAGAATAGAATTTCTATGAATTTTATAAGGTAATAACTTTGAAACTTTATTCAGAAGAATTCAAGCATCAGAAAAATATGGGAAAATGATAAATAAAATCCATGGAATTTTCTCTTAATTGTAGTATATATAGACTTATTTAATAAAATGGTTTAGTAATTTTGATGGTCAAAAGTAGTATGGACCAATCAGAATTAAGGTAAGAGTAGTCTTATATGTAAAGTCTGTGTGACACTCTGTATAGACTGCTTGTGAGCAATTTATACTGTAATTGAAGTCAGTTTCTGGAAAATTCTAGAGTTTCATTATTTAATATTATCCTTTAGGTAGAAGAGTTCGAATTGAACTTGAACTCCTCCTATGAATGCCATGTGTAAAGCTAAGTTCAAATTGAACTTTACTTCTTTCTATAAAAGGCCATGTGTGAAGATGAATTCGAATTGAATTTTACTTCCTTCCAATGAATGCTATGTGTGAAGCTATCTTTAAATTGAATTCTTCTTCTTCATAAAAGGTGACATGTGGATACAAGGAAAACCACATAATTTTCTTCTCTTTAAGAAAATGAAAACATGATAAATAGAAAAATGTCTTAAGCTTCATAAATTAAAATGGTAAGATACAATCATGAAGGCTTAAGAAACATCTAGTCACTTGTAAGCCACCATTGGCGAAGGGATAAGAAGCCATCATAACCTTGAAAGACATATGTACAAGATGACATGAAGGGAAGAAAATCTTCTCTTATTTCTTGATGCTTCACGTGAAATAGGTAGAGAAATGGAGAAGATTCATGACAATGCCAAGTGGTGGGACACTTGTAAAGGAAGCTTCATGAAAATGCCAAGTGGAAGGACACTTGTAAAAGAAGTAGACAAGTGTAGGGACACTTGTAAAACAAGTCATCATGACTTAGAAGATTTTTGTATAAAAGTAAAAGAATAATTATGAGTTTAGTTAGGATGGAATGGAATGAGAAGAAACTAAGTTAGGATGGAACTAGATAAGAGTAACTAGATAGAAAGGGTAGAAATGTCCTTGAATATTTTATTATTTCCTAAACTCTATATAAAGGGAAGAGGGGAGCCTTAAGTGGAAGTCACATTCAAGACTCCACCCTCCTACATACTTGACGTGAACATCTCCTTCTTACATCCCTTTCATTTCACTTCCAACCTTTCCTTTTCAAAGCTTGAATCAAGTGAGAAAGAGACCTCACTTCCTTGAAGAACCACGTGTAAAAGCTAACACCATTAGGAAGAGATAGACAAGCTTCATAAGAGGTTATAAGGTATGTATAGGGAAACTTTATGATAAAGATAGTTTAAGTGTTGTTTGTGTTTGAATAAGTGTTTGAAGTTCATGTGTTGTTGAGTGTTTCTATGAATTTCTCTAAATTCCATGTGTTGCTGAGTGTTTCTATGAATCTCTGAGTAAATTATGTGAGACAATGATTGGAGATTGATGTGGAAAATACATATAAGTTGATAAAATGAATGAGTCATGCATAAGTGAAACCATCTCATGTGTATCATAAGAGTTGCCTCAGAGAGGAGGTGTGTCAGATAGTTACAAGAACTGAGTCCGTGCGTTCAGATAAGAGAAGTTTGAGCTAGGGGGTGACTCTTGCAGTACAGAATCACATCACATAAAGTGTGAGTGAGAACCTAGGAAACACTTGGAGACCCTGACTGGTCGGATAAGTTCTGGACCACTGAGATGGGACTATCTTGACAATTGATACTACATGTTGATGTGTCTCATAAGAGTTGCCTCAAAGTAGTGTATATAAGAGTTGCCTCAAAGAGGAGGTGTGTCAGATAGCTGCAGGAACTGAGTCCGTGCATTCAGACAAAAGGTGTCTAAGCGGGGGGTGAATCTTGCGGTGGGGAATCACACCGCCCATGATGATGACATGAAGTGTGGGTGAGAACCTGTGCAACACCGGGAGACCCTGACTGGTCGGATAAGTTTTGTGCCACAGGGATGGGACTATCTTGACAGTTGGTACCAAATAATAAGAGTTTAAGAGAATCATGCATCATGATAAGAGTCTAAGAGAATCATGCGTCTTTGAGGATGTTGTTATGAATACCTGCATATTGAATATATTCTGTTACTTAAATTATGTTTATCATAAACTAGTGGTTGACACCTGTTATGACCTCGATTTTATTCGGGCGAGTAGATGAACAGTAAAGAGAGACTATTAGCTATCTACAAGAAGAGAATTTTGTTTGAAGATGTAATATTTTGAAGAGGTTATGTTTGAAGATGTATTTCTTTGTTACGGAGTGTTTTAGTTGTTTGTACTATGTAATAGAATTGATACCAGTCTGTATTTTATTATACATTAGATTTATAAATATCAATTAGTGAGGAAAAATCTTTTGTACTCATATTATATGATACTTCAGAATTATAAATATTACTCAGTAATGGAAATTTGTGGTTTGGTATTTTTAAGCAAATCGAAAAAAAATTTCATTTAAAAATCAATAAAAACAAATTGTAAGTTGAGGCGTTATAGGTATTCCTATTGTTTTCAATTGTATGTCATGATGCATGTGGTATTGAAATTGTGTGTTACTGCTCTTTAATTGAGAACATGTATATGATGTACACTGTGATGATATGCTGTATAATTGATGAGATTCTCTGGCCAGTAGAATAGACTAAATATGGACTTCCTTTGGAGCCAGAGTTACGTGGAACAACTCCATGTGGTTAATTGATATAAAAACTTGAGAGAATGTGCCCTTAAGTGGATGATCTTCTCTTGGAAGTGCCATATACGTCTGACTAAAGTCCTAAGAGAATGTACCCTTAAGTGAATGATCTTTCTCAGGCAATGCTATATAGAGAATGTGCCCTTAAGTGGATGATCTTCTCTTGCTATATCTGTGTTGGATTCCCAAAGATGGTAGTGCCCAATGGAATGACACCTGTGTTGTGATATACTTATGATGTATTTTATGAGAGCCATGTTAGCTAGATTATGTGATGCCAATTTTGATGCTATATGTCGTGGAAGTGAACCAGGGGGAGGAGAGACCTCTAAGAACCTTGAGTTTACTGAGATTGTATCTCACCCCGTTTGGGGATTTAATTTTTGCAGGTGATGCGCAACGAGCAAATGGTGGATCCTAGGGTAAGAGGCCTGAGTAGGGATATGGTTCTGTGTGAACCTTAGGCATATTATTTTGAGAGCATGTTGGCTCATTGTTTTGTTATGCTTATATATTTTGTACCCCTGAGGGGAAGATGCACAGTTGATGTATATATGTTGTATATTTTCATGAGAGCGTTTACCATACATAATGCAAAGATAGTATCGTTGTTGACGTATGATGATGTCATTTTATTGTTGCTTCCGAATTAATTATCTTTAATTAAATGTTGCGCTTAAAAACCATGATCGAATGTTAATGAACCGGATGTGTACGAGGCGTTACATTGTTACGGTATCAGAGCAGTTTCCTGTATGGTGATTTGTGTGTTATTCACAACTGTTTTAGGTGTTCATTATGACTATTGCATGTGTGGTCACTGAGTGTGGGCCTGATCAACTCACCCTTTGTGTGACATATGCAGTACCATGGTGAGGACTCGGAACAAGTGAGATGGCGGACGCCAATGCACACCCGAAACCAGTGACAGTTGCCGTGGTAGCTATTGTTAAGACTCTTGACAAGGGTACCAATTGTAGTTGCAAGTTACAGAATATATAAAGATCCTCTCCACAGGAACTTGAGCTACTCAGTTAATCCAATTAAAACTTAACAGTTCAATAGTTATGTACAATAAGGATGAGTGGAATTTCATTTGATTTTGAAAGTAACGGAAAATTACGAAATTAGTAAAATAAAATATATTTATGAGAAAGTGGGATTGGGTTTCATCATTCATACCCTTAGTATTCAATTAACTTTACCATATATAAATCATTTTCTATCCGTATTGATGCACACATTATTTCACCTAGAATCGATTCCTCGCATTCGAGAATCATATGGATATCTACCAAATATCGATCCCTCGCATATGAAGTAAATACCCCATCATTATAATCATAATCGCGTGCTATTTGCAATCAAAACGTTTTGCCCTTTTCCTAGCAACATAACATAATGAGTAAAATTATTCAGTTCAGATCCTAAGAGCACTTTCCAGTCAAGCTTAGAATCTAATTTGAAACTAGTGATCAAGTAGAACAAGCATTAAGAACATAATGAAATTACCAATGAGGAATAGAAAGATTCATGCATAAATAAATATTAAATAAGATACATAGGGGTAAGAAGATTACATCCAATCCTTAAGAGAAGCTAGCCAATCATTGTGGAGAGCACCTCCTCATGGAAAAATTGATGAAGGGAACCATCACCGCTTCTTTTCGGCAGAGTCTCCAGACTAATCCTCACTTCTCTCACTCTCCTAACCTCCCTAATACTAATATTTAAGTTTCCTAAGCTAAATAACAGCCAAGGCTTCCAAAGCATCCAAGGCATGCCTTTCTCCTTCAATTTTTGTGGCTATTTATAGAATTTGGCCAGCTGCTTATGTCCACTCGCCCAGGCGAGTGTTTTTGCCTGTGTTTACTCGCCTGGGCGAGCTAATCATATCTCCTTGGAACTTGAAGCTCGCTTGGGCGAGTGATTTAGCCTGAGGATGCTCGCCTGGGCGACTTAAAGACTTAATGGTGAAGAAATGTCATGGGCTGGACGAGTTCTGGGCCATTTTGCTTCTAACACCTCCCAAATTTGATTTTTATGCCCCTTTCACTTGCTTTGCTTGCTTGGATGCTTTGAATACCAACAGAACATATCAAAATACAAAATATGATTGGACTAATCTTCCAAAATGTGAAAAATAACATTCATACAAGTACTAAATACAAATCAACTAGGTTTAGAGCAAGTTTACAAACAAATTTACTGTAGTCAAAAAGATAAGTGCTAGCATTGTAACCCAAATTTTACCAAAATAGGGCACTTATCAACTATGCAGCATGAGATGGCTGCAAATAGGTAGGCGAATGAAGGCCAACGAGGTTTTGATGGCATAGTTGAGATCTCTGTGGAGAGAGGACAGAGCACCCTCTCCACCACCTACCTACGCGGGCGAGGGTAGTCGCCACCAGTGTGGAGGTAGCCATAGTTCTGGTGGGCCTAGCCACCACAGAGGGGACCGGTTGTCCCAAGCTGATGTTGATGAGGATACAACTGCTAGAGGGAAGATGTTCATTGATTTTCGCAAGCATGACCCTCCAGCTTTTCATGGGGGATATGATCTCATCGCTGCTGCCAAATGGCTGCAGGCCCTAGAGAAGATCTTCACAGTGATGGAGTGCCTAGACCATCAAAAACTTCTCTATGCTACATATCTGCTACATGGAGATGCGCATGAGTGGTGGGTCACCACTTCACAGTTGTTGAGAGCCCAGGGTGAGGTTATCACCTAGCAGACTTTTGAGGCCCAGTTCCTGGACAGATACTTTCCTAAAGATGCTAGAGAGCAGAGGTAGGCCGACTTCGAGGGCCTTGTCCAGGGACAGATTTCAATGGATGAGTACTTAGCCAAGTTCATGAGTTGGCTAAGTATGCGCATTTTAGGAGGGATGTACCTAATGCAGAGATTCTTGCTGCTAAGTTCCAGAGGGGACCTAGAGAGATCATTGAGGAGAAGATTGCGGGTAGTGGATCCCAAGATTTGGGAAGCCTGGTGAGACAGTGCCATCAGGTGGAGGATATGATCAGGAGGCGGAGTGGCAGCCAGCCTACTCCCTCAGTGAGATAGGAGGTGAGGAGGTCCAGAGGTCTAGGCCCAGCCGCGAAGGGCAAGGGTAGAGATTTAAGGGTTTCTTCTCCAACAGACCGGTTCAAGAAGGGCCCCAATTAGAAAAGATTGCTATCAAGACCGGCTCCACCTCCCAAGTGTATTACTTGTGGGAGGAATCATTGGGGAGTGTGCCCCACTGGTCAACTTATATGCTATAGGTGTGGCAAGCATGACCACTATGCTAGAGATTGCCTGCAGGCAGGCGACTGTGCTATAGTTGCTCCAGTGATTTCAATAGCACCCACCAAGGTGTAAATGACTGAATTAAGAAATATAATAATTTCTTGTCAATATAAATATTGTGGAATCATTATATTTAAGGTAATAGTATTATTTAATAGTTAGTACCAGATATTATGTAACAAAATAAGGTAATAGTAATATTGATAATTACATTTATTTATTAAAGTTTCACATTAATAACTAATAATTAATAATTAATAATTAATAATAATATTTAATATAATATAATAATTTATTATCATGAATATCATTATAAGACATAAATACTATAAATTATTAAATAATAAAATATAAAGTAATGATAATAAATATAAATCATATACCTAAATTCTATTATTAATATTATTATTATCATCATCATCAGTTTGAAATGTTCTAATCATAGAAATCTTATGAATCATAATTCCTTTAATTATGTATTAAAGTATATTAGTATTATCCATTAATAGGAATCAAAATATATACTTAGAGTTTTAATTTTTAATTCTTTAATCATATAAAATTGATTGATAAAAATGACTACTGTAAATTAATTTGAATTTAGGTATATGATTTATATTTATTATC
>PYAF01004955.1:23536-43353 GCA_007407185.1 Glycine tomentella | reverse complement strand
ACTTAGGTCCCCCTTCCCCCTTTATATAGTGTTGAAGAAATGATTACTTAGAGAAAAATCTCATAAGCCATCATTATTCCTTTACAAGTGTCCCTACACTTGTTATAATCTTAAGGCTTCTTCCTTTCTTCCTTCCAAGTGTCCTACCACTTGGCATGATCTTAGAGCTTCTTCTCCTTTGCTTCCAAGTGTCCAAAATGATGAAGTTTCTCCATTTCTCTTGCATTTTCGTGAAGTAGCTTGTTCTTGAGTTTATCCCAAACCTGTTTTAGTAAAATTCTAATTCTGGGTTCGTTAACCGTTGGATCTCTTTAAAATTTTAAAGGTACACTACTATCTCACATATGTAACTTTTGACCGTTGGGATTGTTGAAATAATGTCTGGAACTGTCCACGTGCAAGATGGAAGAGTGTAGAAAAATATTGGCTTGATTTTTATGTTACCTTGCATCCATGTCATACAAGTGTCTTGCCACTTGTTTTCATCCTATGGCTTATCTTCCAAGTGGCTGAATTCAAGAAGCTTCTCCTTATTCTCCATGTTTCTCCACGTGAATGACAAACTCAAAGGGAAGGAATACAAATTTTTCTTTCTTTTAACTTACATGTGGTCATTTTTGATGATGAATAAAAATCTAGTTTCAATATGGTATTTTCTTAAAAAGAAATCCAATTGAATTCTTTTATCTAAAGAAAATTTTGAATATTAGAATGCTAGATGTTCCTAAGAATTTATCCCAATGATAGTTTAAATTAATCCCAAGCAGTCTTATATAGGACAATACATAAACCTTTCATTCTAGACTACATCTTTATCTTATTTTTGATTGGTCTATTCTTCTTCTGACCATCAAAATTACTAAACCATTTTATTAAATAGGTCTATTCATCTTATAATTAAGAGAAAATTCTATAGATTTTATGTACCATTTTTCCATATTTTTTTGATGCTTGAGTTTTCTTAAATACAGCTTCAAAGTTGTTATCTTCCAAAATTTTTAGAAATTTTATTCTAGAGTTTTATGTTACAAAATATGTTGATACTTAGTCAGCTAAGTATATTTTATAATTTCATCAAGTTTCTACAAAATTTCTAAAGTTATTTGAGCGTTTTTGGCCTAGGGGCATTTTGGTAATTATGCCATTCAACCTAGGGGTATTTTGGTTATTTTCAAAAATGTCCAAGAGCATTTTTGAAATTTTCAAATTAAGGATTTTCTAGTAATTTCTACATCATGGAAAGAGTGATATAGTTATTTTTCTCTAAACTTCTTGTATCCAATTATCATCACATTTTTATAATTTTGGGGATGTTACAAAGATGAAGTAGTCAATACAGAGATATATATTGGTTTACTTCTCAACCTAGAGCAGCTACATCCAGTTCTTCTAACCTAGTTTTAGAGTTCCACTAATAACAATCTGTTTCTTACAAGCCCTTACAACCACTCTTAATCACATCTAGATCAAGAACGAGATATCTAACTCACAGAGATTCTCTGTGATCAAGACATAGAGAAAACCTATCTTTACTTTTACCTCTAGAAACACCTATTCTAGAAAAGCCTTAAGAAAAACTATTGTTATGGTTACACAAAAAGAAATTCTAAAAGAATTTACAAACAAGTTATATGGAAAGAAACCACCTGATGATCCACTAGTAATGTATGCAAAACATTACCAGACTTGAATCAATGGTGAAAGAAAACTACTTTAGAACTTTACTTCCAAAATCTTCTTTTGAAACTTTTCCCAAAAAGAATTCCTCTTTAGAAATCTTGAAACTTGAGGATTTGTGGGACTAACTCAGAATAACACTTTGAATCTTTTCTTTCTTCAGAAAGCTTATGAAAATACTTTGATAATTCATTGTATCTTTTCAAAACACTTCACAACTATTTATAGAAAATTGTTATAACTGTCAGTAATTGATTAATTCACCAATGTAATCGATAAAATTCACTTATGTAATCAATTAATTACTCATTTAATCAATTAAATTGTTCTTGAACTTTCTAGACAATATTTATGAGCAATGTAATCGATTATCATAGGAAGTCTTTGTTTCAAAACACGCCAAGTAATCAATTACCACCATATCGTAATCGATTATCACAGGAAGACTATTATGTGATTTTGTGTAGTGTAATCGATTACCATACTCTTATAATCGATTAAAGTGTTCTTTAAAACTTAAGTAATAGATTACCATTTGTTGGTAATCGATTAAACCAGTGAGAAATTATTTTTCCAAAAACTTAAACATGGAACACTTGGCTTTTTATGCAATCATGAAAACTTTATGTTTAAGATTTTTTTTTCCGTAAAACTTATGCTTTTATGGAAGCATGAATGAGCTTTATGCAATGGATCATAGGAAGTCTCATCTTAGACTTACACAAATTACAACTACTAATCAATTGAATTGGCATGTAAAAAGCCTTAATTCTTTGTTGCCTAAGAGACTCAGCTTCTTGATCCTCTTGAGCTCCCCCTGACACTAACAATCTCCCCATTTTTGGCTTTTATTATGCCAAAAGAAAATGAACATCTTGATCCTTAGTGTTCTTTTTAGGAGAGAGTTTCCAAGAGTTTTTACTTGAAACCTGAAAAAGAATCAGCTTCTAGCTAAGACCAAGTGTAAGTATTCTTTGCATAAACTCTATACATCATAAGCATATGTATTGCTCCCCTTTCTTATGTAATTTCATATCATGTTTGAAACAAGCTCCAAGGTCTTGGTATGAGAGATTGAGCAAATTTCTGCTTGACCAATCCTTCATAAGAGGACATGTAGATAAAACCTTGTTCATGAAAAGGCATAACAATGATATCTTATTGGTTCAAGTATATGTTGATGATATAATCTTTGGTTCAACTAATCAATCCTTGTGCAAGGAATTTTCTATCTCTATGCAGAATGAGTTTGAAATGTCAATGATGAGAGAATTAACATTCTTTCTTAGACTTCAAGTGAAGCAAATGAAGAATGAGACATTTCTAAATCAAACCAAATATTGCCTTGAAGTGATTAAAAATTTTGAAATGGAGAAAAGCAAAGACGCTACAACTCCAATGGCAACATCAACCTATCTTGATTCAGATGAAAAAGGGAAGAAGGTTGATGAGTCAAATTCAGAGGAATAATTGTATCCTTACTATATTTGACAGCAAGTAGACCAGATATTATGTTGAGTATGTGTTTGTGTGCAAGATATCAAATCCCAAAGAATCACACCTCACTGCAGTCAAAAGAATCATCAAATATCTCAAATCAACACCAAAAATTGGTCTTTAGTATCCCAAAGGTGCATTACTCAACTTAATTGGATATTCTGATTCTGAATTTGTAGGGTGCAAATTGGATAGAAAAAGTACTAGTGGAACTTGCCACCTCCTAGGAAGCTCACTTATATCATGGACCTGCAAGAAGCAATATTGTGTTGCTCTATCAACTGCTGAAGCTAAGTATATCTCTGCTGGAAGTTGTTGTGCTCAATCCCTTTGGTTAAAGCAATAACTACAAGATTTTTGTGAAGAATTAAAAGAAATTTCCTTGTTGTGTGACAACACAAATGCCGTTAACATATCCAAGAATCCAGTAATGCACTCAAGGACCAAACACATTGATATAAGACATCATTTCCTCAGAGATCACATCCAAAAAATTGATTTCATTGATACACATAATCAATTGGTCAATATATTCACTAAACCTTTGGCTAGAGATAGATTCTATACTCTTAGGAACATGCTAGGTATTCTTGATGAGTCCAACATATGCTAGCATGATTGTTATGTGTTTGTCTATATGTTATTGCATCCTATTTTGATAAACATCACATGTGCTTCAAACTCGAATTGTACTGCATAATCACTGTTCATTCTATAAAACGTACTGTAATAATCGATTACTACGCGAGATAATCTATTATTTGAAGCATCTACTATGTTTAGAGTCATTTTTTGTCTCAAGTAATCGATTAAAACCACAGATTAATCGATTACAATCCATAAAAATTGAATCCTAAGCTTTAAAACTCACTGGAATAATCGATTACTGTTTAATTTTTTTCTCTGGACCAAAATTCGCTTTGAAATAATCGATTACACAGCGAAATAATCGATTACTTTTCAATAATTTTTTTCTTTGAACCAAAGTTCGTTCTGGAATAATCGATTACACAGTGGAATAATCGATTACACCATGATAAACAACCATTAACAAGGACAAATTAATCGATTACAATCTCATGTAATCGATTACTTATGGCATTTTTGAAATCTCTATAGATTTCTTAGAAATGTAAACTGCCCAACTGCTTTATATTCAAAATTCAAACCTAGACACAACATTTAAACCTCTGGGTAACTGAGATAGCTGTTACATTAATTCAAAATTCATAATTTTGAATCCTAAAACCTCTATAAATTCAACATTTCCCCAAAGGAAAAATCACACCTGCACTTGCTTCTCTTTGAGTTTCTGATTTCTGAAGCTTCATTCTTCTTTAGTTTGTCCCAAACACTACCCAAACACCATGTCTACCTCTAAGAGAACCTAAACAAGCAAAAGAAAGGCTGGAGAATCATCTAGTTCTGCTGGAAATAGATTGAATCTATGGTTCACAGATGAAAAACATAAGATGACCTATTTGCAATTCAATGACAAAAAATTGGTGATGCCACCCAAAATCTTGACCTTAATTGGTTTATCATGGATGGATTTCAGTTTCCTGCCTTGCTAGAGGTTCAAGGGCTGAAGAAGTTCCTTGAACTCAAGGGTACTTTTTACTTTGAGTTGGTCAAGGTGTTTTACACCTATGCAAAGGCTACCATGGATGGGGTAATTCGTTCCCAAGTGAAAGGAGTCCCCGTGGTCATAGATGAAGAGGTACAGAGAGAGGTTGCAGGAATTTCCTTTGCTGGTATGAGGAGGTTTGATGAAGAGATATGTAGTTATAATAAAATTGATACTTATAGAGGGATGCTTCAAGACCCCCAAGCAAGGCTAAAAACAAGACTTGATGTGGGAAATCTGACAGGGGAAGATAAGTTACTTCATTATATCATAACCTACATCCTTACCCCTAGGTCTACCAACTATGCTCAAATGACAGATGATGATTTACAGCTTGTTCATGGCCTGAAGACTTCCACTCAGATTAATTGGATCATGGTTCTTATGGAAATTATGGTGAAATCCAATAGGCTGATTAGTTATAATTTTCCTTATGCTAATCTTGTATCTAGGTTTATAGATTATTTTTAGATTGATGTAACAGATGAGGTGGTTGATCACACAACTAATTCCACCAACCTCATCAAGGAGAAGCATCTGAATAAGCTTGGATTGATAAAGACAGCCAATGGATGGCAAATGGCTGGACAACAACCTCAAGCTGGAGGTGCAGGAGGTGCTGATGAAGGGGGTGAAGAAGTTGAAGGAGAACCTGAACCTCAACAATATTCTCCATTTGAATCTCTCATGATTCAAAAGATGGATGCCTTATTATCTCTCCATCATGAGCACAGAGCTGAGACTAATTCATCCTTGGAAGAGATGAAGTCTAGGCTAGAAAACATATAAGCTAGGATTGTTCTTGATGAGTTTGATAAACTCATTTAGGTTGTTTGTGTTTTCTTTCCAGTTTTTGTTGCTGCTATGTTTCTTTATGCTTTGGTCTCTGGTTCCTTGTTGAAGTTCTCATTGATTAATGTACTGCTTATTTCCTTTTTAAATGAATAATATTTTAGTTTTTATTTCTCATTGTTTGAGTTGCTACCTTTTGTCTTTGATAAGCCAAATAGAGGGAGAAATAATTGATTGAAAACAAAACTTTAATAAGAAGGGGATAGATGTAGTATGGATAGATGTATATTGCTCTATTTTTTTTTTTAATTTCTCAAAATTACTTAAGGCAGGGGGAGCAAAAATAAAAGAAAGAAAATGATTAATGTTTATGAAATTACTTAAGTCAGGGGGAGCAAAATTAAAAGAAAGAAAATGATTAATGTTTATGCAAGCATCATACTTGACAGTTGTTCTTGGCAAAAAGCTGATTGGGTTTTAGGTTAACAAAGTGTGAGTCTCCTATCATTCATCTCTCAAAGAAATTAAAGGCTAAACAAATGTTCAATCAATATTTGGCATGCTCAAAGCCAAAAAGGGGGAGATTGTTGGATATAGGGGGAGCATGAAGACGATGAAGCTAAAGAAGAAGCTTGTGCCTTAGAAGAAAGATTTTAGCTTTTCACATGCCAAAGAATTTGTAATTTGGTTAAGTGTATGAGAGGCTAATCTTATGATCCTTGCATTGCATGAACATGATCATTAACATGCATACATGATTTCAATAAAGCATTAAAGCTATTCATGTTTTTAAAAGAAATTAAATTCTTATGGTTAAGTTTTTTGAAAAACGAAATTCCACTGCTTTAATCTATTACACAACTAATTAATCGATTACAGGCTTCTGTTTGAATTCTGGAAAAGCCATGAAGAACAATTTAATCGATTACAGCCTACTCATAATCAATTACATAGCCCAAAAAGAAAATCATGTCTCCCTGCTTTAATCGATTACTATGAAATCCTAATCGATTACTTAAGTTCATTTTTTAAATGCATGACTAAATTAATCGATTACCACAATCTGTAATCGATTATACAAAGCCTATCTCAAAACCAAACCTGTCTACTTTAATCGATTACCATATTCTGTAATCGATTGCATGAGCTTGTTTCAAAACTGTTCCTGACTGCTTTAATCGATTACGACTCGGGTTAATCAATTACTTTGCTCGTTTCAATTCCCAGGTTGTGCTAAGAACATTTTAATCGATTATTTGGAATTTTAATCGATTACATGGCGCTAATTTAATCGATTACATGGCACTTTAATCGATTACATTCTGTTATAAAAATCTGTTATAAATAGATTGAAGGCTTGTCTGAACTTTTAACTTGAATACTTCGATTTTTCTGAGCATATACAAGCCTTCTCAAAGATTAGAAAGGATTTTCTGAGTTAACAAAGCTCTTGTCCCACTCTTTAATCTTCATGCTGTATTGAAATATTTCTTGGGCAAGATTTTCAAAGAAGCTTTTTGAGAGAAAGTTCTAAAATTGATTTCTGCATTTCAACTCTGATTGGTAATTCATATTCATTGGATCATCAGGTTGTCTCTCTCCATTAATTCTTGTTGTGAATTCATTTTTTAATTTTTGGTTGTTTGTAACTATTGTAAAGGGTTCTTGAGGCTTTTTCTAGAGTAGGTTTCTCTAGAGGGAAAGAGTAGAGAAGGGTTCTCTATGTCTTGATCACTAGGAGTCTAATAGGGTTTTAGATTTTTATTCTTTATCTAGGTTTGATAAAGGGTGATTGTTGTAAAGCTTGTAAGAACTGAAATTTGATAATAGTGGAGCTCTAATCTAGTGTTGATTAGAAGAATTGGATGTAGCTTCTCTTGAGAGGTGAACCAGTATAAATTATTGCATTGTTCTTTATTCCTTAATCTCTTCTTGTTATCTTGATCATTAGTTCTTGGTGTTATTTTCATTACTCAAGTTTTGTTTTTAAGCAATTGACTTCTTGGGCTAAGTGGTTAGATTGATTTGAAGCATTCTTGGTTTAATTGTGATTAAGATCCTATAACTTTGATTTTCTAAATAATTTTTAAAAGACCAAGTTTAAACCAATTCACTCCCCTTTTGGTTATTGTGGGTATTCCTATTGTTTTCATAAACATCAAAGATCATGGCACGAGAAAATAAGAACAACACAACCTGAAGCTAAACAAGATAGCCACTAAGCTAAGGATTATCAAAGTCTCTAAGACTCATTATAGTCTCTATATTCTCCAGTCTAGTGGTGATGTCTTCCAAAGAGGAATGAACATCAGCTGAATGTTCATGATGCAGAGTTATCATTGCATCCATCTTTTGAATCATAATAGATTCAAAAGGACTCGACTGTTGCTCAGCAGGTCCAGCTTCAGCATCTTCTTCCTCATCAGTTTCTTGATCTTCAACAGTAACTCCTTGAAGAGCTTGAGCTCCAGCCGTTGTCCACCCATTTAGGGTTTTCATCAAAGCCAACTTAGTGAGATGTTTTAAAGAGATGAGATTAGTGATGTTGGTGGTGTTGTCAACTATCTCATTTGACATATCAATTCCAAAATAGTCAATAAACATTGAGACCATTACAACATAGGGGAACTGATAGATGAACAACCTCTTTGACTTCATCATTGTTTCCTCAATAACCAGAACCCAATTAATTTGAGTTGTAGTTTTCATCCCATACACCAGCTGTAGATCATCATCAGTAATCTATGCATGATTGGTTGATCTAGGTGTAAGGATGTAAGAAATGATGTAATGAAAAAGCCTATCTTCTCCAGTCATGTTACCAACACTCAATCTGTTCCTTATTTGAGCATTTGGATTCAGCAACATACCCCTGTAGGTATCCATCTTATAACCTCTTATTTCTTCTTCAAACCTCCTAAACCTACACAAGAGATGACTACCACTGCATTCCACACAGTGTCATCAATTTCCATGGCCACTCCATTCACTTTGGAGCAGAGAACACCGTCCACTAGCCTTGGCACAAGTATAAAATAAAATAATTTTACCTATTCAGGATAAAAGGTACCCTTCATTTCCAGCAACTTTGTAAGGCCCCGTGCTTGCAACATCTCAAGGAATGTGAATCTCTCAGAGACAAACCAATCAAGCACCAGTTATTTTGGAGGCATCACTAGCTTTGTAGCATGGAACTGCATATAATTGTTCCTTTCTACCTCAGTAGAGAACCAAGTATCTAACATGTTCTCAGTAGCCTTAGAACTTTGGCCTGCTTTCCTTTTGCTGGTTTTGAGTGTCTTGGATGCAGATGATCACGAAATAGTGATTTAGGAATAAGGATAGGCAGAGATTTGGTTGAAACGAGGAAGAGGCAGAGTAAAAGAAGATTCGATTTTTCTAAAGGAGAGAATGAATTTTAGGTGTGAGGAGTTTAGGCTTAAGAAATATGAATTTACAGAGCTTTTCCTAGTTTGAAATTTGAAATTTGAATTCTTTTATAATAGCTATATCAAATTCCAAGGTGGTATGGATTCAATGAACCAGAATTTGAATTATAGGGATAAGATGTCAGTTATTTTTCATTGATAGTTGTGCAAATTTGCAGAAATGCCATAAGTAATCGATTATGGAACCCTTGTAATCAATTATTCCAAGGCAAAGTATACCTCTGAACTTAGTGTAATCGATTAATTTGAGGACATAACCAATTACTCCAGAGAGTTTTTAATTTTGAAAGAGCCCTTAAGCATCATGTAATCGATTAATACGATGTCGTAATCGATTACTCCAGAGAGTTTTTAACTCAAAGTTGCCTTTAAGCATCATGTAATCGATTAATACGATGTCATAATCGACTCCAAAGATTTTTTTAACTCGAAATTTCCTTTAAGCATCAAGTAATCAATTAATACGAGAGTGTAATCAATTATAACAGAGAATTATGCAGCATGAATAGTACCATTTACCAGAATTCGTATTTTAGCCAAATGTGATGCATAATGAATTTGTGAGTTGAATTTCATGTAGTCAGACACATCATAAGCATGCTATCAGATATTAGATTCATCAAGAATTCCTAGCATGTTCCTAAGAGCATAGAATCTATCTCAAGTAAGGGGTTTAGTAAAAATATAAGTCATTTGATTGTTTGTATCAATAAACTCAATCAAGAAATTACCCTTTTGAATGTGATCTCTGAGAAAGTGATGTATGATCTCTATATGCTTTGTCCTTAAGTGCATTATTGGATTCTTTGATAGGTTGATAGCACTTGTGTTGTCATATAGCAAAGGAATTTCTTTCAATTCAACACCAAAGTCTTGTATTTGTTGCTTTATGTAACGACCTAAAATTATTCTAGATATTATATTTTTATTAGGTTAAATTTTTAAGAATCGTTAGATAATTATTATTATTATTTTTATTTTTACTGAACGGATCCAAGTATAAATTCTAAAACGTATAAATTATAGAAGTTGTTAAACTGATATATATTATACATAGCCACAGTCCTTGTACAAAAGTCATTCTCAACGAAACATAAAGATACTACAAACACTTTCATCATTCATTTCCTAGAGATAATTCTTTATATTTGTACCACCATCAGTCCAAGGCGTCAATGAAATTGACCACTGTTGCCATCTATAAAAAAATGAAACAAATCTAGTAAGAAATAAAATTTCTCAGTAGGCAAAGCTAAAGCACCAAACATGTTAGTACGTTAGTGAATCATCATAAAATAATTATGCAAACTATATGAATGCATGAGATGAATTTTCCCAGGGTGCACATGACCTCTACATATCGTACTATATGTAGCTACACCTCGTACTGGATGTAGACGCTACGATCGTCTTATGCAAACATGCATGATTTATTCTATGTATCTGCACCTGGTCACCACATATTGTATTGTATGTAGTATTAAATTCTGTTTCACAAATCTTGTATTGGACTTAGAAACATAAATCAACATATCATCAATCAAAATCCATCCATAATAAAATACATAAGCAAAATACATACCACTTTATGGAAAAATATTGTTATCATAACCTTATATGTACCACCATACCTTATTTATGTAAGATCATTACCAACTTAGGCATGATCATTGAGTATCCTTAAGCTACAAAAAAAATCATGTTAGTAATCTAACTAATAGACCAAAATATATTTTTCAAATAATTTCTAATTCTTTTAAACCTTCACAAGAAAATTATAACCTAGCACGCATCTTAATTTCTTTTCACCTACCACCTTACTACTTCCTCAAAATTTAATCACTCAAGCATTTGAACCATTTATCTACATACCATTCAACCTCTACTTCTAGAAATTAATTCAAAACATTCCTATAATAAAAATATGAATAAACAACTCAAATGTCATCAAAATCACTTCCAAAGATCATCAAATGTAACTCAAAACATCACTAATATTTTAGCCTATAAATCATCACCTATCCTATGGTTTTAAATCAACATTTTCATATCATAAAATACCTTTAAATGACATGAAATTATTGCCTAAATAATAACCATAAATCTGTACATTTAAACATGTAAGTTAGTCCAAATAATTTCTTAACTAGAGATTGAAGCCTAGCTTACCTCAAGTGAGTTTGATTTTGGAATGGAATAGATTAAGGGCTGTCTTCCTTGGAATATCCTCTAAGAAATGAAGCCCTAAAAGAAGAAATTGGATGATGGATGAGGTGGTAGAAGGAAGGCACAATTAAAACAAGCAAAGGAGGTAGAAAATAGAAACCTTGGTGCAATAAGCAAGTGGTAGTATGATAGGTGTTGGAGCTGAAATTTACGTGCAAATTTTTTTTGAATGCCAAGGGTATTTATACTACTTTAATAAGTTCAGTTTTAAGGATTTTAGTTGGGTTAAAATTGATTTTAGATGTTAGCTTATTTAGGTTTTAACTAGGTAATCATTTCATTGGGAGATATTATGCCTAAGCCTTATCTTATGTACTAGATCTTTATTTGTTTAAGCTTTGAAATATTCTTTCCTCCTTTGACCCAATATGCACGTGGATGGCTTTCTAAAGCTTGATTTTGTTTATTTGATTCAACCAAGGCATACATACCTATGGCTGTACATATATACCAACAGTTGCACTTTCAATTTGGTGTTTATTTTCTAAAAGCAATGATTTCCTAAGCTTGATTTTATGCCATGTGGAAAGGCTTGGACATGAAACACAATCTGATTGGTGCTTATGTCCTGGCTGAAACTAGATTTTTATTTGCAAGATTCCCTCATTTAATGCTTGTTTTCCACCTTGAAGGCCACCTAGAAAGGTTGGTTCAAAAAGCTTATCTTCATTGACTTACCATTGACTTTGGTTTACCAAACTTTTCTTCCTATTAGTTCACTTAGCTATGCCTATTATATGGCTGTTGAACGTGAATCCACTTCTAAGTAGTCCAAATTTAAGCTGAATATTTGATTCCTTCGGCCAAAATTCCAAGAGTTACAAGTTATGCCCAATCCAAAAGGTCCAAAAGGCTAGAAACATTTAACGTATGAGGTTCGCTCATTGTTTATTCTGGACCAATCTACTAGTCCAAAATTCTCATCTTTTAGTATGTTAAACTAGACTTCCTAAGATTTCTAACAAGGTATCACATGCATTATATGGAGTTATAAAACTCTGGCTATAAAATTTCTAATCTAGACTTCAAAACTGCCAGAAAGCTGAAAATGTTCACACTGACATCTCTCAATGTTTTAGTTACTGCAAGAAGTACACAAACTAGATTTATCTGAAATATTTATATGTTGTATTATACATCTAGATATTTAATTCTGAAAATGATAGGAATACTTCAATACAACCAAGAGGGGGGTGAATTGGTTGAACCTTGGTATTTAAAAATTTTGTAATCAAAGTTTCTATAGGATCTTTATCACTTTAAAATTGTTTTGAAACCAACAATCTTATATTCAATCAAATTCCTCTGTCAAGAAAATCAATAGACAATTGAAATCTTTTCTGTGCAAATAATTTGATTCACAAAGCAAAGCAATTAGGAGATGAAGAGAATCGAATAAAGATCAGCTACAATTTTATATTGGTTCACTTCAAACACTATGAAGCTACATCCAGTTCTTCCACTCAACACTAGAATGGAGTTCCACTATTGCAAATAATGTTCTTACAAGATATTACAAGCCTCTCTTTATCAACCCTAGATAAAGTTCAGAGATCTAAAACACTATTAGATCCTTAGAGACTAACCCCACTGAGAACACTACTTAACAACTCCTAGAGAAACCCTATCTCTAGTTATCATGCAAGAAACCCATTTACAATAAGCCAATCTTTACAGAAATTGAATAACAAAGATACAACTTCAAAGTTTAAGGAAAGAAGTCACCTGATGATCCAATGAATGATGTACATATGAATGATTAAATCAGGTTGAAAGTTGAACCAGATTCAGAACAATGCTTCCTTAAACTTTGAAAAGAACCTTCTTGCTTTTACATCAATTTAACAACTCATGAATGTATTGTGAAAGCAAGAACCTTATAAACCCAGAGAATCACTAAAGAGTGTTTGAAAAGCCTTTTAATACTCAGTAATACGAATTGATCCAGTTAGAAAAACAGCTGAGCCAAGGTTCTATTTATAACAAACTTTAGTAACCGTTGGTAATCGATTAAATACGCTCCTGTAATCGATTATTTTACTTATATAATCGATTAAATCAAGCTTGTAATCGATTAATGTGTTCATAAAAATTCTGGGTATGATTTTCAATCAAAATAATCGATTATAATGACGGGTAATCGATTACACCAGAAGGATGTTCAATAATGAAAGCACTGTGTAATCGATTACATCCTTAGGTAATCGATTAAATCAGGAAGGTGTATAAAACGGATTTGAACTAAGTAATCGATTACAATCTCTGGTAATCGATTAAGCCAGAAAGCTTCTAAGCCAAGATATGCATTGGGTAATCGATTTTGACAAAAAGCATTGCAAGTATAGCATATCATGTAATCGATTACTATCTTGGGTAATCGATTATGACAGAAAGATGATTTTAAGTTTTGTCTAAGGTAATCGATTACAGTTCATAGATAATCGATTACTATGTTCATCAGGGCAGTTTAAAAAGTGAATCAAGTAAAAATAATCGATTAACCCGACATGTAATCGATTACATTGTTCTTGAAAGGTTTTCCAGAAAATACAAAAATCAAAATAATCGATTGTCTTATTGAAATAATCGATTATATCAGAAAGAAACTTATTTTTCCAAAATCGTATGATTTGATTTAAAAACTTATGAAATTTTATCAAAGCCTTGTGAACTATTTTTCATAACCACATAGATTCAATGAATGATATGAATGCAATGCATTTGGATCACCAAAAATGCTTTCTTCCTTTTACATTCAATCACAAATTAATCTTCAAGGCTTCATGGCATGTTGAAAGTTCAAAACCTTCCTTCTTGAATCAATTTATCCTTTGTGCTTCAAGTGGCTCCCCCCCAATTCAACAATCTCCTCCTTTTTGGCTTTAAACATGCCAAATTTTGAATTGAATAGCATTGGGTTTTGTGATTAATTTGATGAAGCATCAAAGTTTTTATCTAAGCCTTTCACACCTGAAAATCAATCAATATCTTTCCAAGAACAAGTGTTAAAAGCTTCTGTGATTGACTTAGCATTTATTCACATGATATATTGATATAAAGCAGTCATGTTTAACAGTTATCTCCCCTAAATTTCTCAAATTATGCAGACCAAATTTTTGCATAAAAACGTTCACAAAAACAGGGGCAAACAAAGGTGTATACAGAGCACATCTAAATTCAATTTTTCTCCCCCTATTTGGCTTTTTAAAGTCAAAAAATGCAAGACATAGCGGATTAAAGTAAACTGATCAATAGTATTGCATTAATATAGGAGGAATTACAACCTTAAGAAATCTTAAAAACTTAAAAATAAAAAAAATATAACGAAAAAAAAACTAAGACTTAAAATTCTTCTGAATCATCTATCCTTAGTTGGGCTTCAATAACATCTAGTTTTTCATTTATCTCTCTAAAGGCTCCTTGAGTTTCAGCCTTGAACTCATGATGCATGTTGAGCAGCCCATCCATCTTGCTCAGCATGAGGGATTCAAAAGGAGTGTAGAGAGGCTGAGCAGGATCCATAGAGTCTTCAGAAGTTTCCTCTTGAACACCAGCTTCAGCAGGATTAGGTTGTGGCATCTGTAAGGGCACTTGCTGTTGTTGCCCAACCATCACGCAACCATCTGGTGTTTTAACCGATCCAAGCTTAGTTAAATGCTTTTGTTGGATAAGACTGTTTGAGGAATTTGTATTATCAACCACCTCATTTGTTACATCAAGATTAAAATAATCAATGAACCTTGATACAAGAATTGGATAAGGAAAATGATAGTTTACAAGTCTTTTGGACTTGAGCATAATTTCTTGAAAAATAATAACCCAATTCATGGGTATAGAGTGCTTCAGACCATACACAAGCTGTAGGTCTTCATCAGTGGCTTGGGCATGGTTGGTTCCCCTAGGGGTGAGGACATATGTGATGATATAATGAAGCAACCTATCCTCAGGGGTCATAGGACTAGTGCCCAACCTATTCCTGAGTTGCATATCAGGGTTGGTAAGCATACCTCTATAGGTATCTATTTTGCTATAGCCCTCTGGGTTTTCTTCAAACTTCCTCTCCCCTTCACAAATTACCCCAGCAACTGCTTCTCAAATTTCAGGAGTTATGATCATCTTAACTCCTTTGACTAAAGATTTTATCTCCCCACTCATAGACCCTTTGATACAGGTATGAAAGACCTTTACCAAATCAGGGTAGTAGGTTCCCTTCATTTCTACAAATTGCCTAAGACCTTGGTTTTCTAGATAGGCAGGAAACAGAAAACCTTCCTTAGTGAACCAATCTAGACTAAGGTACGTTGGGGAACTTATGGGCGTGGTGGCAAAGAACTGAAGATAGTTTACCCTATTAGCCTCTTTGTTGAACCAAATGTCCAACCTATTAGGGGGTGATTGAGGCTGAGGATTGGATGAGGACTCACCTACTTTCCTTTTACCAGTTCTACTATGTTTTGGGGTAGACATTTTAGGGATACTACTAAGGATTGCAGAGAACAAAGACTCAAAGAAAATGATTAAGAGAGGATGGAGATATTGGTGCAAGGGCAAATAGTGCTGTGATGCATGTATTTATAGAAGAAATTAAGCACCAACGTTCAATTTATTCAAAAATATAGCTGTTATAGGTAGTTAATACAAATCAATGATGATTAGATATGAGATTGATTGGATTGGGCAGTTACCAAATCAGAAGAAACTGTCAGAATTCAAACAACGGCGTGAATAATCGATTAAAAATGTAGTGTAATTGATTATTTCATACACAACAAGAACAAAAATACACACGGTAATCGATTATCCCATCAGGTAATCGATTATTTGCCTATTAATCAGATATAGGAGAAGATATGTAATCGATTATATGTCAATGTAATCGATTATTGTATAGATGAGGGAATATCTGCAGGAATCAAGGCTTGATGTAATCGATTATCCCGTAAGGTAATCGATTATTCCAGGGAGACAATTATTTTTAACAATGAAGGTAATCGATTACAAGGCTTCAGTAATCGATTATTCCAGTGAGACATGCACTCATTAAAAAATTTTATTCAATATAATCGATTATCCCTATGTGTAATCAATTATTCCATAAACATTTGAAATCTGGCAATGTGAAGAATAATCGATTACCATTTATGTGTAATCGATTACATAAGCACAATTTTCATACTGAATGTGATTTTTAATGCTTTTAATTGATTAACCTGTGTTGTAATCGATTATTCCAGTACGTTTATCAGATACAGAGCACTTAGCAGCTTTTACACAAGTTTTTAAACAATCATACACACTTGTGACATTTGGCTTTGATTCAACACACAAAACACATATAGAATAAGCTAGTTTATGCTACTTTCATCTAAAATACCTAGCATGTTTCTTAGTGTATAAAATCTATCCCTTGATAATGGTTTTGTGAATATATCAGCAAGTTGGTTATTGGTGTCAATGAATTCTACCTTTATGTTACCTTTTTGAACCTGATCCCTGAGGAAATGATGTCTGATCTCAATATGTTTTGTCCTTGAATGCATTATTGGATTCTTTGATATGTTTATGGCACTTGTATTGTCACATAGCAGAGGAATTTCATTCAGTTCTACTCTATAGTCTTGCATTTGTTGTTTTAGCCACAAGCTTTGTGCACAACAACTTCCAGCTGAGATGTATTCAGCTTCAGCAGTAGACAATGCAACACAAGATTGCTTCTTGCAGCACCATAAGATTAATAAACTTCCTAGAAGATGACAAGTGCCACTTGTGCTTTTTCTATCTAATTTGCACCCTGCAAAATCAGAATCAGAATAACCAATAATATTGATAGAAGCACCTTTTGGATACCAAAGACCAACCAACTCTAGGTGTATCTTTGAGATATTTGAGGATCTTTTTCACAGCAGTAAGATGAGACTCTTTGGGATTTGCTTGATATTTTGCACATAAGCAAACACTAAGCATTATATCAGGTCTACTAGCTGTAAGATAGAGCAAAGATCCAATCATTCCTCTGTACTTAGACTCATCAACTTTCTTTCCACTTTCATCTGAATCAAGATATGTTGATGTAGCCATGGGGGTTGCAGCATCCTTGCTTTTCTCCATCTCAAACTTCTTGATAATTTCCAGACAATACTTGGATTGATTGAGAAAGGTTCCATTCTTCAATTGCTTTACTTGAAGTCCAAGGAAGAATGTTAGTTCACCTATCATTGACATCTCAAATTCCTTCTGCATAGCTGAAGAAAGGTTCTTACACAACAAGTGATTAGTAGAACCAAAGATTATATCATCCACATAATTTTGAACCAATAAGAAATCATTGCCATGCCTTTTGATAAATAAAGTTTTATCAACATTGCCCCTTATGAAAGATTGTTCAAGCAAAAATTTGCTTAACTTTTCATACCATTGTCTAGGAGCTTGTTTCAAACCATAAAGTGCCTTTTCAATTTATAAACATAGTTTGGATGTTTGAAATCAGTAAAACCAGGAGGCTGTTCAACATATATGTCCCCCTCAATGTATCCATTCAAAAATTCACTTTAACATCCATTTGAAAAAGTTTAAAATTCATGAGACATGCATATGCAAGTAATAACCTGATTGCTTCCAATCTTGCAACTAGAGCAAAAGTTTCCTCATAGTCTATGCCTTCTTCTTGGTTATAGCCATTAGCCACCAATCTAGCTTTATTTCTGATTATGATTCCACTCTCATCAAGTTTATTTCTAAAAACCCATTTAGTGCCAATGGGTTTAAGAGATAAGGGTCTAGAAACAAGTTCCCAAACTTAATTCCTCTTAAACTGATTGAGCTCATCATGCATGGCATGCATCCAATGTTCATCATTCAAGGCTTGATCAATATTCTTAGGTTCAATTTGAGAAACAAAAGCCATGTCACAACATAGGTTCTTTAATGAGGATGTAGTAGATACTCCCTTTGAAACTTCACCTATGATGTTGTCAAGTGATAAATCTCTTGTTGTTCTCCAATCTTTAGGCACTTGAACAGGGGTTGTGGGTTTTGCTTTAGCATTTGGTTCTTCATCTTTGGTTGAGGATTTATCCAAATCAATAAGTTTTTCTAGTTGTCCTGCATCACCATCAATCTCTTTTTCCTCCTTAGAGGGATTAGTTTCATCACAAACCACATGCACAGATTCTTCAATGCACATTGTTCTTTTATTGAATACTCTATAAGCTTTGCTATGTAATGAATATCCAAGGAAAATTGCTTCATCTGCCTTAGCATCAAATTTTCCAAGTGATACTTTCCCATTGTTCAATACAAAACACTTGCTGCCAAATACTCTTAAATGAGAAATGTTAGGCTTTCTTCTTTTGTATAGCTCATAAGGAGTTTTCTTTAAAATAGGCCTTATAAGTAATCTATTCAAAGTATAGCATACAATGCTTACAGCATCAGCCCAAAAATACTTAGGCAAATTTGACTCATTAAGAAGTGTTCTTGCTCCTTCCTCAAGAGATTTATTTTTCCTCTCCACAACACCATTTTGTTGGGGTGTTCTTGGAGCTAAAAAATTGTGATTAATTCCATTTTCTTCACAGAATTTTTCAAAATGTTCATTTTGGAATTCACCACCATGATCACTTCTTACTGAGACAATTTTATAATCTTTCTCATTTTGAGTATGCTTAGCCATTTTTCTAAAAGCAAGGAAAGTATCACTCTTGGATTTCAAAAACAGAGTCCAAGTGTATCTAGAGTAATCATCCACAATCACAAGTCCATAATAATTCCCACCTAAACTAATTGTTCTAGAAGGACCAAACAAATCAATGTGAAGAAGTTCAAGTGGTCTAGAGGTGGAAACAATGTTTTTACTTTGAAAAAAGTTCTTTGTTTGTTTCCCCTTTTGACAAGCTTCACAAAGTTTGTCCTTCTCAAACTTGAGTTTGGGTAATCCAATTACTAAATCTTTTCTTATGAGCTTGTTCATGTGATGCATGTTTATGTGACTTGCTCTTCTATGCCACAGCCAAGTTTCATCAACTTTGCTTATTAGGCAAGAAGATTTATGGAATAATACATGATCAATTGATATCACATATATATTACCTTTCCTTTTACCTATGTGCAGTACCTCACCATTTTTATTATCAGAAATTATGCAGCATTCTTTGTCGAAATTCACTTTAAAGTCTTTGTCACACAGCTGACTAATGCTCAACAAATTATGCTTCAATCCATCTACATACAACACATTTTTGATCTTAGCTTTGAAGCTGTCTCCAATATTACCTTATCCAATTATCTTCCCTTTGTTATTATCTCCATAGGTGACATATCCTCCTTCTTTGAGAGTTAAATTTGAAAGTAAGGACATGTCTCCAGTCATGTGTCTAGAGCATCCACTGTCAAGATACCAAGTTGAAGATCTAGCTCTTAGACACACCTGCAAAATTCAAATCAGATTTCAAGGGAAGGTACCCAATTGAAGTTGGGTCCATAGGGGTTAGCATTTTTCTTTCTTTTAGGAATCCAAATGCAATCACCATTAGGCACATAGAATCTCCTAG
>PYAF01004955.1:8529-21846 GCA_007407185.1 Glycine tomentella | reverse complement strand
AAGATGATTTACAATATGAGTAAATCTGGTCTGCAGCTGAGAAATGCTTTCATTGGAGTTCATCTTGAACATTTCATACTCATGGATCAAAGCATGCTTCCTTGATCTTCTAACTTCCTCAGTTCCTTCATGAGTAATTTCAAGCATCTCCCACATTTCTTTAGCACTGTTACATCTTACAGTCCTGAAAAATTCATCACAGGAAAGTGCAGAGGTGATCATATTTTTTGCTTTAAAATCATATTGGGCAGCCTTTTGTTCAGCCTCAGTCATCTCATCCCATTCTTTGGGAATCAATTTATCTGCCACAGTTTTCTTTGGAATAAAAGGACCCTTTACTATTGCATTCCATGCTCCTGGGTCATTTGATTGAATAAAGATTTTCATTCTATTTTTCCAAAAGCTGAAATGTTCCATTTCAAACATAGGAGGTCTGTTTAAAGAGGCACCCTCCTTAAAGGTTATTTGTGAAGTATTCATATTTATTTTTGAAAAGAAAAAGTGATCTTGAGTAACTTACAAGAACCAGCTCTTGATACCAATTGAAAATGATAGGAATACTTCAATACAACCAAGAGGAGGGGGTGAATTGGTTGAACCTTGGTATTTAAAAATTTTGTAATCAGAGTTTCCACAGGATCCTTATCACTTTAAAATTGTTTTGAAACCAACAATCTTATATTCAATCAAATTCCTCTGTCAAGAAAATCAATAGACAATTGAAATCTCTTCTTTGCAAATAATTTGATTCACAAAGCAAAGCAATTAGGAGATGAAGAGAATCGAATAAAGATCAGCCCCAATTTTATACTGGTTCACTTCAAACACTATGAAGCTACATCCAGTTCTTCCACTCAACACTAGAATGGAGTTCCACTATTGCAAATAATATTCTTACAAGATATTACAAGCCTCTCTTTATCAACCCTAGACAAAGTTCAGAGATCTAAAACACTATTAGATCCTTAGAGACTAACCCCACTGAGAACACTATTTAACAACTCCTAGAGAAACCCTATCTCTAGTTATCATGCAAGAAACCCATTTACAATAAGCCAATCTTTACAGAAATTGAATAACAAAGATACAACTTCAAAGTTTAAGGAAAGAAGTCACCTGATGATCCAATGAATGATGTACATATGAATGATTAAATCAGGTTGAAAGTTGAACCAGATTCAGAACAATGCTTCCTTAAAACTTTGAAAAGAACCTTCTTGCTTTTACATCAATTTAACAACTCATGAATGTATTGTGAAGGCAAGAACCTTATGAACTCAGAGAATCACTAAAGAGTGTTTGAAAAGCCTTTTAATACTCAATAATACGAATTGATCCAGTTAGAAAAACAGCTGAGCCAAGGTTCTATTTATAACAAACTTTAGTAACCGTTGGTAATCGATTAAATACGCTCCTGTAATCGATTATTTTACTTATATAATCGATTAAATCAAGCTTGTAATCGATTAATGTGTTCATAAAAATTCTGGGTATGGTTTTCAATCAAAATAATCGATTATAATGATGGGTAATCGATTACACCAGAAGGATGTTCAATAATGAAAGCACTATGTGATCGATTACATCCTTAGGTAATCGATTAAACCAGGAAGGTGTATAAAATGGATTTGAACTAAGTAATCGATTACAATCTCTGGTAATCGATTAAGCCAGAAAGCTTCTAAGCCAAGATATGCATTGGGTAATCGATTTTGACAAAAAGCATTGCAAGTATAGCATATCATGTAATCGATTACTATCTTGGGTAATCGATTATGACAAAAAGATGATTTTAAGTTTTGTCTAAGGTAATCGATTACAGTTCATAGATAATCGATTACTATGTTCATCAGGGCAGTTTAAAAAGTGAATCAAGTAAAAATAATCGATTAACCCGACATGTAATCGATTACATTGTTCTTGAAAGGTTTTCCAGAAAATACAAAGATCAAAATAATCGATTGTTTTATTGAAATAATTGATTATATCAGAAAGAAACTTATTTTTCCAAAATCGTATGATTTGATTTAAAAACTTATGAAATTTTATCAAAGCCTTGTGAACTATTTTTCATAACCACATAGATTCAATGAATGATATGAATGCAATGCACTTGGATCACCAGAAATGCTTTCTTCCTTTTACATTCAATCACAAATTAATCTTCAGGGCTTCATGGCATGTTGAAAGTTCAAAACCTTCCTTCTTGAATCAATTTATCCTTTGTGCTTTAAGTGGCTCCCCCTCAATTCAACAAATTCCATATATCATACACCTAATTTGGCTAAGAATTGAGATAGAAATAAATTTCTCAATTCGGGTGGCAGAAATGGACAGTTTTGGGCAACTTGTGAGCAAATAATTTATATCCTAGTCTTCTTATATCCAACTATTATCATACTTCCATAATTCAATCATAAATATAAATCAAGATATAATTTTGACGATGTTACATTTCACCCCTTCTAAAAAGAAAATTTTGCCCTCAAAATTTGTAAATACCTGTAAACAGTTATGGGTACTTCTTCCTCATCTTTGATTCTAATTCCCAGGTATGTTCTTCCAAATGTCCTTGCCCCCATGCTACTTTTACCAATGATACAGACTTATTTCTTAATTGCTTTCTTTCTCTATCCAAAATTCTTGTCGGGGGTAAACTCATAGTTAAATTGTATTTTAACTGTATTGATTCAGACTCTAGAACATGACTCAGGTCAGAAATATATTTACAGAGTTGAGAGAGATGAAAAACATTGTGAAGGTTGGAGAGATTTGGTGGTAAAGCTATTTGATAAGCTACTGTACCTATTCTTTTCAAAATTTGGAAAGGACCAATGAAATGAGGACTCAACTTTTTGACCTTCATTGCTCTCCCTATTCCTGTAATTGGGGTAACTTTAAGAAAAACATGTTCTCTTTCTTGAAATTCTAAAGGTTTTGTTCTTTTATCAGCATAATGTTTTTGTCTATTTTGAGATATTACCAATTTCTCTCAATCTTCTTGATTTGCTCCATTGTTTGAGTTACCAGGTTTGGACCCAAGAGACTTGATTCCCCATATTCATACCAACATAAAGGAGATTGACATTTCCTACCATACAGAGCTTCAAATGGGGCCATTCCTATGCTTGTATGATAACTATTATTATATGCAAACTTTTCTAATGGCAAAAATTTCTCCCAAGAACCCTTTTGGTCTATCGCACAAGCTCTCAACATGTGTTTTAGGGTTTGTATGGTTCTTTTGATTTGTCTATCTGTTTGGGGATGATAAGCAGTACTCAAGCATAACTTGGTTACAAATGCTTTTTGTAATGCTCCCCAAAACCTAGAAGTAAAACAGGGGTCTCTATCAGAAATCAAGGTGGAAGGTACACCATGTAATCTAACCATTTCCTGTATATATAATTAAGCTAATCTCTCTAATGAATAAGAAATCCTAATAGGTATAAAATGAGCTAACTTAGTAAGTCTATCTACAATGACCCAAATTGAGTCGTGAACAGAAACACTCCTAGGTAATCCTACCACAAAATCCATAGATACACTCTCCCATCTCTATTGAGGAATTTCTAAAGGTTGCAAAGTGCCAGAAGGTTTCTGATGTTCTATTTTTACCTTTTGACATACTAAGCATTTTCCTACAAACTCTGCAATATCCTTTTTTATGCCAGGCCACCAAAACATTCTCCTCAAATCTTGATTCATCTTAGTAATTCCAAGATGCATTGTAAAATTACTTTTGTGAGCTTTACTCAAAATTTTCTCTCTTAATCCATCACTCTTGGGTACGCATATTCGCTTTTGATAAGTCCGCAACCCATCATTATTCACATCAAAATCCTGCAATTTTTCTTCTTGAACTTATAGTTAAAATTTGTTGAAAATCTAAATCTCTCTATTGTCCTAGCCTAATGTGCTCTTTGAAATCACTAGTGATTTGCATTTGACTCAAAATGATGCTTTTAGAATTAACAGAAAATCCTAAATTAAGATTTTTTGAAATTTTCTATTAATTCCATTTCCTTGATCATCATCCTAGATACATGCAGAGATTTCCTACTTAAAGCATCAGCTACTACATTTGCCTTTCCCGGATGATATTTTAACTCAAAGTCATAATCCTTAAGAAATTCAACCCATCTTCTCTGTCTCATGTTCAGCTCTTTTTGGTCAAAGAGCTACCTAAGACTCTTATGATCTGAAAAGACCTCTCAAATCTTACTCCATACAAATAATGTCTCTAGATCTTTAAGACAAAAACTACAACTGCTAATTCTAGATCATGATACACTTTAAATGCATCATGAGGATCTGGTAATACTAGCACTGGAGTACTAGTCAATCTTCTTCTTAATTCTAGAAAACTCTTCTCACATTCTGGTGACCATACAAAAGGCGCATTTTTCCTAGTCAAACTAGTCAGAGGTAAAGCTGTTTATGAGAACCCTTTAATAAACCTCCTATAATAACCAGCTAGTCCTATAAAACTCCTAATCTCAGTTACTGTGGTTGGTCTTTCCCAATTCATGACTGTCTTAATCTTATTAGGATCTATTGAAATTCATTCTTTAGAAACAACATGACCCCAAAATTTCACTTCCTTGGCCCAAAATTCACACTTAGATAATTTAGCATACAACTTATTTTCTTTAAGTGTCTACAATACTATCTTAAGATGCTCTTCATGCTCTTTTTCTGATCTAGAATAAACAAGTATATCATCTATAAAGACTACTACAAACTTATCTAGATAAGATCTAAATATTCTATTCATGTAATCCATAAAAACTGTTGGAGCATTAGTTAATCCAAAAGACATCAATAATACTCATAATGTCCATATCTAGTCCTAAATGCAGTTTTAGGAATATCTTCATTCTTAACTCTAATCTGATGGTATCCTAACCTAAGATCAATCTTAGAAAATATTGTTGCTCCTCTCAATTGGTCCATAAGATCATCTATCCTAGGCAATGGATATTTATTTTCAATGGTTATCTTATTAAGCTGCCTATAATCTACACAAAGCCTCATTCCCCCATCTTTCTTTTTGACTAACAAAATTGGAGCTCCCCAGGGTGAAACACTAGGTGTAATAATTTTCTTCTCTAACAACTCCTCTAGTTGCTTTTTCAATTTTTCCAACTCTAAAGGGGACATCCTATAAAGTGCCATGGATATTGGTCCAGATCTAGGAATTAGGTCACTAGAAAATTCTATTTCCCTTTTTGGAGGTATCCCTAGTATCTATCCGGAAATACATCTGGATATTCTCTTACCATGGGTATATTAGAGAGTCCATCAGTTGACTAAGTTACATTAGATGATAAAATAACATACCCTTGAATTTCATTTTTACTTGAACAGGAAACAATGGAGTTAAAATATAGACACTGGGTTTGACTGTTTTCAGAGATTTTTGAAGATAAAACAATGGTTTTATTTGAATAGTCCAACAACATATGGTTAGTTGCAAGCCAATCCATTCCCAAAATTACACTAAATCCAGTCAAAGGTGTTGGATATAGGGGGAGAATCATGAAGAGTGAAAAACTTTGATTCAAGAATGTGTTTTGAGCTTTCAACATGCTTGGAGTGCCTTGAAGTTTATTATATGATTCAAGTGTAAGAGAAAGGCAATCTGATTAATCCATGCATTCATTCATTCATTATTAGCTTAAATGACTTTTCCTAAAACATCAAAGCTTTATATGTTTTAGTTAAGTTTTTTAATCTGTTTAAAAGGTTTTTGGAAAAATGGATTTTCTATTGGTTTAATCAATTACCTAAGTACTATAGTCAATTATTTTGTTCTTCGCTAAATCTGGAAAATCTTTATAAAAGTTTAATCGATTACCTATCGGATTAATCGATTATTTGGCCTTTGATTGAAACTGGAACTGCTTTGTTAAATGTTTTAATGATTACCATTATCTGTAATCGATTACATAGTTAAAATCAGTTTTAAAAGCTTCCTGGTTTAATTGATTACCAACATTTGTAATCGATTATATAGTTGAACAAAGTTTTTAAGGTTTGCTGGTTTAATCGATAACCAAAATCAGTAATCTTTTACACAGTTCATTTTGTTAAACTGAACTTTCTGGTTTAATCAATTACATCTCGGGATAATCAATTATTTTGCTCGTTGCTGAAACCCATAAATCTTCTTGAACAGATTAATCGATTACTTGGATAATTTAATCGATTATATATGTGTTTTAATCGATTATCTGGCACGTGTAATCAATTATTATTAGTTACAGAGTTTGTTATAAATAGAATTGGAGGCTTGGCATTTGACAGAACTTTTGATCATTCGTATTTCTGAGTATACACAAGCTTTCCATATTCTCTCAAAGTGATTTTCTGTGTTCTATTACTTCTTGCTACTTTCAAATCATTCATGGGTCTTTGAATGAATCTTGAGCAAGAAAACTTTTCAAAGATAAGGAAAAGCATGTTCTGATTTCGTTTTTGCTATTCAACCTGATTTGGAAACTTATGTGCATGACATTCACTGGATCATCAGGTTGTATTTCTCCTTAATCTTTGTGTGTAAATTCGTATTTGAATTTATGTTGTAATTGCTATTGTAAGTGGGTTCTTCTTGCTTGGTTCTAGAGAAGAGTTCTTTAGTTAAAGAATAGAGTAGTGTTCTTTGGTTCTTGCTCCTTAGAATTCTAATAGGGTTTTAGTTTTCTATTCTTTATCTAGGGTTGATAAAGGGGAGGTCTTGTAATAAGCTTGTAAGAACAAGATTTATAATAGTGGAACTCTAATCTAGTGTTGATTAGAAGAAACTGAATCTAACTTCAGTTGTGAAGTGAACCAATATAAATTGCTTGTGTGATTGTTTCTCTATCTCTAATACTCTGATTGTTCATTGATTCTTTGTTTCATATCAATTGTTCAACAAGTTCTTTTTTAAGCAAATTGATTCCAAGGGGCTGAGCTATTTGATTGAGTAAAAAGATTTCTTGGTTTTGAAAGTGATAAAGATCCTTAAACTCTGATTTGAATTAGTTTTTAAAATACCAAGGTTTAACCAATTCACCCCCTCTTGGTTATTGTGAGTATTCCATTTATTTTCAAAAGGAAGACAAATAAAATTTGCAGAAAAAGATTTATGATCAATTTGAAAATCACAATTAAGACAGATTTGACTAGTAGTAATAGGTTTACCAGCAGGAGTAGAAACTAAGAGATCATAAGGTAATTGAGATAAAGGTAACCCTAATTGTATAGCAGTGTCATAAGAAATGAAAGAGTGGGTAACACCTAAATCATATAATAAAGTTAAAATTTTATCTTTAATTTTGCATTTACCCTCGATGAGATTTTCGGATTGAGATGCCTCCACTGCATTCATGGTAAAAACTCTTCCAGTCTGTTGAGGACATGTGGTGTCATGGGGATTTTTAGCTCTGCAATTGTTACATAAAGTCCCATCTTTCCACATCTAAAACATTGAACATTATTGCGACTGCGACAATCGTTTGCCAGATGTCCTGTCTTTCCACATCGCACATAAGTGGTCTGAGCTATAGAGCATGACCTATCTTCATGGATCTTGTGACATTTGTTGCATTCCTTGCTTGAATTCTTCCCTATCTAATGCTGAAACTTATTCTTAAATTTAAAAGGTTGAGGTCCTAATTTCTTCATAAAATTATTACTTGACTCTCTTTTCTTAGCATATCTCCTTTTACACTCTTCTATTATTCTACACTTATTTATTAAAACACCAAACTCCCTAATTTTTAGGGCTCCCACTACTTCCAACATATCTTCCCTCAGTCTCCCTTCAAACTTCACGCACTTCCAGTGCTCATCAGGATTGTACTGATAAGTGGAGGAAAATTTAATTAACTCTTCAAATTTAGCAATATATTCATACACACTACTATTTCCTTGTTCAAGCCTAAGAAATTCGAGCTCCTTGGCATTTCTTACTGGTATGGGAAAATACTTACCATAGAATGCTGTCTTAAACACCTTCCATGAAATCTTTACTCCATTACCTGCCAGAATTTGCTTGTGACTGTTCCACCAATACTCAGCATCAGATTATGACATATATGTAGCATAAGTTACTTTCTGTTGGTAAGAACAATCTAGTACAGTAAATATCTTTTATATTTCTCTAACCCATTCTTCAGCATGTCTGGATTAAAGGTTCCCTTAAAGACTGGTGGATTAGACTTCCTAAACTCAACAAACTTATGATATTCTATATCAGTCACCTGCCCCTTATTATTATCTTGATTAGAATTATTCTTACTACCATGATTATTATTATTATTATTATGGTTCAGTTGCGCCATCATTTGAGTAGCTACCACAACTTGTTGACTTGCTGCAGTCACTTGTTGGTTTGCAGCAACCGCTTCTTCTTCATGAAGAATATTTATTTCCTCACTATTGCTGCTCTACCTCTTGTTCTTCTAGTAGCCATGAATTCCTATTCACTTTCACAAAATACTGAGGTGATCAGGCTCAATAGTAGAGTGCGTCAGAATTCAACAAACATAAACAACCACACATAAATAGTCACACTTAAAGTACACAGAAAAACATAGTGAGTCCATTCCCCTTTGTTTCCAATAGGATGAACTGCTTTGATACCAAAACTGTAACGACGTAAAATTATTCTAGATATTATATTTTTTATTAGGGTTAAATTTTTAAGAATCGTTAGATAATTTTTATTACCATTTTTTTTTACTGAACGGATCCTAGTATAAATTATAAAACGTATAAATTATAGAAGTTGTTAAACTAATATATATTATACATAGCCACAGTCCTTGTACAAGAGTCATTCTTAACGAAACATAAAGATACTACAAAAACTTTCATCATTCATTTCCTAGAGACAATTCTTTATATTTGTACCACCATCATGAAAATAAAGGAAATACTCACAATAACGAAGAGGGGGGGTGAATTGGTTAAACCTTGGTATTTTAAAATTATTTCAAATCAGAGTTTAAGGATCTTTATCACTTTCAAAACCAAGAAATCTTTTTACTCAATCAAATAGCTCAGCCCCTTGGAATCAATTTACTTAAAACAGAACTTGTTGAACAATTGATATGAAACAAAGAATCAATGAACAATCAGAGTATTAGATAGAGAAACAATCACACAAGCAATTTATACTGGTTCACTTCACAACTGAAGCTACATCTAGTTTCTTCTAATCAACACTAGATTGTTCTTACAAGCTTATTACAAGACCTCCCCTTTATCAACCCTCGATAAAGAATAGAAAACTAAAACCCTATTAGAATTCTAAGGAGCAAGAACCAGAGAACACTACTCTGTTCTTTAACTAGAGAACCCTTCTCTAGAACCAAGCAAGAAGAACCTACATTACAATAACAATTACAACTGAAATTCAAATACAAATTTACACACAAAGATTAAGGAGAAATACAACCTGATGATCCAGTGAATGTCTTGCACATGAGTTTCCAAATCAGATTGAGTAGCAAAAATGAAATCAGAACATGCTTTTCCTTATCTTTGAAAAGTTTCTTGCTCAAGATTCATTCAAAGACCCATGAATGATTTGAAAGTAGCAAGAAGTAATAGAACACAGAGAATCACTTTGAGAGAATTTGGAAAGCTTGTGTATACTCAGAAATACGAATGATCAAAAGTTTTATCACAAGCCAAGCCTCCAATTCTATTTATAACAAACTCTGTAACTACAATAATCGATTACACGCGCTAGGTAATCGATTAAAATGCATATGTAATCGATTAAATTATCACTTAATCGATTAATCTGTTCAAGAAGGTTTCTAGGTTTCAGCAACGAGGAAATTAATAGATTATCCTGAGCTGTAATCGATTAAACCAGAAAGTTCAGTTTCACAAAATGAACTGTGTAATCGATTACTGATTTTGGTAATCGATTAAGTCAGAAGACTTATATTTTCAAAATGAACTATGTAATCGATTGCAAATAATGGTAATCGATTAAACCAACAAACCTTAAAAACTATGTTCAACTATATAATCGATTACGAATGATGGTAATCGACTAAACCAAGAACATTTATAACTGATTTCAACAATGTAATCGATTACGAATTACGGTAATCGATTAAAACTTTTTAACAAAGCAATTCCAGTTTCGATCAAAGGCCAAAAAATCGATTATTACGATGGGTAATCGATTAAACTGTTTGTAAAGATTTTTCAGATTTAACCAAGAACAAAATAATCGATTATACCAGTAAGGTAATCGATTAAACCAGTGAAAATAACATTTTTCCAAAAACCATTCAATCAGATTAAAACCTTAACCAAATTATAAAAGCTTTGTTATTTTTTTATGAAAATCATTTAAGTTTATGAATGAATGAGTGAGTTCAATGCATGGATCATCAAATTAGTCTTTCTCTTACACATAATACAATTAAACATCTTCAAGGCATCCAAGCATGTTGAAAGCTCAAAACCAGTCTTGAATCATATCCTTTTTAATCTTCATGATGCTCCCCCTATATCCAACAATCTCCCCCTTTTTGGCTTTGAACATGCCAAATTCTTGATTGATTATATGTTGGACTTGAAGTTAATTAAGGGAACCAAAGTTAGGAAAACTTGAGCTTTGCAAACCTGAAAACAATTCAATCTCTTTGCCAAGAACAAGTGTTAAAGCATCTGTTGATTAATCCAACATTCAGTTTCATTTATATTTTACTTAATTGATTAATTTTTATCACCTAGCTCCCCCTTAATTTGACAATCCATTCAAGGTAAGATTTGGGCGAAAAAATAGAGTAGAATAGAATGTACTGCAGAGCATGAACCAAATCAATCATTTCTCCCCCTATTTGGCTTATCAAAGTCAAAAACATGTAAAGCACAATGGATATTGAACAGGAGAAACATAAATGGATATATTTGTAAGTGAGGGAACCATTACAATTCTTGAAAATAAAATTAAAACATAAAAACATAAAAACAGAAGAAACAAAAAAACTACAAGTACTAAAATGTCTCAGACCCTTCAAACATAACAGTAGCTTCAATATTGTCTAGCCTAGCCTTAATGTCCTCTAAAGCTAAACTAGTTTCAGCCCTAAAATCATGATGCATAGTGATAAGGCCATCCATTTTTTGAAGTATGAGTGACTCGAATTGGGTGTAGAGGGGTTGAGCAGTGTCCCTTTCCTCATCTTCTTCAGCAACAGCAGGAGGTTCAGGCATAGCTTGTTGGCCAGCCATCTGCCATCCTTGTGGTGCCTCTATCATTCCTAGCTTGTTGAGATGTTTGTTTGTGATGAGACTGTTGCTTGAGTTTGTGTGGTCCACTACTTCATTTGAAACATCTATTTGGAAGTAGTCTATAAATCTAGACACAAGCACAACATAAGGGAATGGGTAGTTTACTAGTCTTTTTGATTTAAGCATTATCTCCTCAAAAATGAGAATCCAGTTCATTTGAATTGAATTCTTGAGACTATACACTAGTTGTAGGTCTTCATCTGTTGCTTGGGCATGGGTTGTGGCTCTAGGTGTGAGGATATATGTAATTATGTAGTGCAGAAGCCTATCCTCATGGGTCATGGGTCCAGTACCTAGCCTATTTTTCAATCTCATTTGGGGATCACTAAGCATCTCCCTATATGTATCTACCTTCTTATAACCCTCAGGATTTTCATCAAATTTCCTTTCTCCTTCAAAGGAGAGACCAACTACTGCCTCCCACACCTCATAGGTGATTTCCATGGGCACTCCATTTACTTGGGACCTCAGTATCCCATCCATGGATCCCTTGGCACAGGTGTAAAACACCTTGACCAATTCAGGGTAAAAGGTACCCTTTAACTCCATAAACTTTCTTAAGCCCTGGGTTTCCATGAAGGCAGGAAATTGAAAGCCTTCCTTAATAAACCAGTCAAGCTCTAAATACTTAGGGGAACATACTTGTTTTGTGGCATTAAGCTGGAGATAGGTCATACGGTCTTTTTCTGTGGTGAACCAAAGATCTAACCTATTGGTAGGAGGGGGGTTAGAAGTTTCACCTACCTTTCTCTTAGAGGTTTTGACTCTTTTAGAGGCAGATATTTTCTAAAACAGTTTTGCTTAGCAAATACAGAAGAAAAACACACAAGTGTTTGAGAGATAAGAATGAGAAGGTGTGATTTTTTCTTACAACAAAGGCTGTATTTATAGAGAAATTTAGGCTCCAAGAATTTGAATTTTGAATAAAAGGAGCAATTAGTACAAATTAAATCACTGTAAGGAATTTAAATTCAAATTGGGTGGGAGTTGGACAGTTACAATTTTCAAAAAATCTGTCAGATTTTGCAGTAACTCCTTGAAAAATCGATTATTTCGTTGTGTAATCGATTATTTTGTAGGTAAAATCACATTATACAAACACAGTAATCGATTAATTCATAACATAATCGATTATTTCTGTAAAATTCACATGTTGAAGACAATGTGTAATCGATTATTTCATGATTTAATCGATTACCATAGAAGGATTTGATTTTCAGAAACCTACAGAGACATGTGTAATCGATTAATTCGACATGTAATCGATTACTCTAGCAAGTTTTTAAAGTGTGAAATATTGAATGTCAGGGGATTTAATCGATTACCATTAATTGTAATCGATTACTCTAGGTAGTTTTGAAATATGAAAAACAGATCCCCAGAATTTTAATCGATTACCATTCATTATAATCGATTATTCCAGTGAACTTTTAGTTTGAAAAAGGGATTTTTATCAGTATAATCAATTAACCCGATGCGTAATCGATAATTCCAGAAGGATCCAATTTTTTGAAAATAGTTTTCTGAGAAGAATAATCGATTATTTTAGTGATGTAATCGATTACATAAGCTCTGTTTTCAGTCTAAACCAAGATTTAAGTGATTTTAATCGATTAATTCGATACTTAATCAATTATTCCAGACAAAATCTCAGAAACAACAGAATTATGCAGCATATCTTTGAAAAATTCAGGCTTTGTGATGATGGATTTAAATGGCAAAATATTTTATATGAAAAGGTGTTGTGGACTCGGCAAGTATACCGGTCGTACAAGTAATAAAGAGATAAGTAAAGATATCGTCCCACGAGGATTGTTGGCCAATTAAATCATCACTCGTATCATTAGGGTTGGATGGCAAAAGATAACATAGAATTAATTGTTGGGTAAGGGAAATGTAAAAGCTAATGGTAACATAGACATAAATATAAAGCATTATATACAAGATAAGTAGCGGTTATACCAAACGCAACCTTAAGTAACCAGGGAACCCACATTCAATACTCCT
>PYAF01004954.1:9357-21683 GCA_007407185.1 Glycine tomentella | reverse complement strand
GACCTTCAATCTAACAATCCTAGATGAATGATTATGCATGATATGCTAATTGGATTATCAGATAACACATCTTCCCTTTTACATGAATCAAATTGATCTTCATAGCTTCTTTGGCACATTTGCAATGAGGCATGTTGAAAGCACAAAACACCAATGCTTGATCCTTGTTCATTCATGCATGACTCCTCTTGAATTAACACTTGTGTTGTCACATAGCAGAGGAATTTCTTTTAATTCTACACCAAAATCTTGCAATTGTTGTTTTAACCAAAGATTTTGAGCACAACAACTTCCAGCAGAGATATACTCATCTTCAGCTGTTGATAAAACAACACAAGATTGCTTCTTGCAATGCCAAGATATTAGTGAGCTGCCTAGTAGGTGACAAGTTCCACTAGTGCTTTTTTAATCCAATTTGCACCCTACAAAGTCAGAATTAGAATATCCTACTAAATTAAGTGATGCACCTTTAGGATACCAAAGACCAACTTTTGGTGTTGATTTGAGATATCTGAGGATCCTTTTGACTGCAATGAGGTGTGATTCTTTGGGATTTGCTTGATATCTTGCACACAAGCACACACTCAACATAATATCTTGTCTACTAACTGTCAAATATAGCAAGGATCCAATCATTCCTCTAAATCTTACTCATCAACTTTCTTTCCTTTTTCATCTGAATCAAGATAAGTTGAAGTTGCCATTGGGGTTGCAACATCTTTGTTTTTATCCATTTCAAACTTTTTGATCACTTCAAGGCAATACTTGGTCTAATTTAGAAATGTCCCATTCTTCCTTTGCTTCACTTGAAGTCCAAGAAAGAATGTTAACTCCCCCATCATTGACATCTCAAACTCATTATGCATAGAGATAGAAAATTCCTTGCACAGCAATTGATTAGCTAAACCAAAAATTATATCATCAACAAACACTTGAACTAATAAGATATCATTGCTTTGCCTTTTCATGACCAAGGTTTTATCAACATGTCCTCTTGTGAAAGATTGTTCAAGTAGAAATTTACTTAATCTCTCATACCAAGATCTTGGAGCTTGTTTTAAACCATAAAGTGTTTTCTTGAGTTTGAAAACATGGTTTGGATATTTAAAATCAACAAAACCAGGAGGTTGCTCCATATAGATTTCCTCCTTAATATATTCATTTAAGAAAGCACTTTCAACATCCATTTGAAAAAGTTTAAAATCCATTAAACATGCATATGTAAGTAATAATCTTATGGCTTCCAATCTTGCAACTGGTGCATAGGTTTCCTCATAGTCAATGCCTTCTTCTTAGTTGTAACCTTTTGCAACCAATCTAGCTTTGTTTCTGACTATGATTGTTAGGACCCTCACCGTGGAGCGGTTGGCGTCGGATCCCACGCGAATAGCGCCAGGGATACTCAACAAAAAACCCTGTTAAGGGTGTGGCGCGGGTGGCGCCAGGGCTGGCACTGATGGCGCCAGACCAACTGGAATTCCATGCCCAGAGAGCCAGAGCCACTCCAGGAGCGCCATGGTCTCTGGAATGTGGCGCCAAGTTTGCGCTGAGAGCGTGAGATGCTCTGGAATTTCACGCTTGGGGCGTGAGAATTGGCGCGAGGGGCGCCATGTTTCCTAGCCAGCGCGGTTAGCGCCAGTTGTGGCGCGGATGGCGCCACAAGATCAAGGGAGGCTGGTGCTGGTAGCGCCAGTGTGGTGTTGGGGGCGCCACAGGTTCTGCAGATTGGCGCTGGGGGGGCCAGTTGGGCGTGGATGGCGCCGTGGGCTCTGGAAGTTGGCGCGATCAGCTCCAGAGTGACACGATCAGCACCACATGTCGGTCAAGCTGAGTATATATAGGCCATTTTTCGAAAATTCTAGGCATTTCCTCTTCTTCTTCTTCTCCCACGTCCCTAACCTCCATTAAAGACTTGCCCATGCTTCATATGGCCTTATTTCATGACCTAGACACCTTCTTATGCCCTTAAACCTGTGAGAAACCTTGAGAGAGCTATAATCCTTCATCTATTCCTTCTGAAACCCTTAATCAGAGAGGTCCCTTTTCTAAGGGAAAGTGAGAGAACTCGAGTTAGCCGAGGAATAGCAGCGTTTGGGGGACACCCAGGCTTGGGGGCGAGGTCCAGAGGCATTCCTCATCAGTTTTGAGGTAAGAAACTCGAGTTTCTTCGATTAATTTGTAGTTTGGGGTTTTCTATGAATAGTGACCCATATGAGCTGGGGTTAGAATTAGCCCAGGGTCCTGTAGAGAAATTTGCTTAGAACGGTTTAGTGATGAAGGATTAGCTTTCAGAATTTGAATTGGTGAACTTTGAATCTTGGCTTTGTGTTATGCATGTGTGGCTATGTGATGAGTCACTGGTGGATTATGTGACATGCTAGAGCCTTGATTGTGATTGTTCTGAGCCTGAAAGGCTAGTTGAACGGTGCCTTGGTTGAGGTTTAGACTGTTCCAGTGATATTTGAATTATGAGACTGATGAGAGATGATGCTCACGTATGTGTTTTGCATTGAGTCTGGAATGACTCAGATGCGTGGTATTCAGCCTTGATGGACCTGGTATGGTCAGTAAGAAGTCGTGAGCTGGGCTTGATTGAACCCTAGGATAGGGGAATTCTGATATGCCATGTTCTGTGATTGAATACCAGTTGGATTGTTTTTGATATGAATCTACATATGCCTTGATTAGTGCTTGACACTGAGAGTGTCGGTGGCGGTGCCACAGAGCAGGGAAAGAACTGCAGAACGAGGCTTTGCCAGGTAAGTTCTTGGTCCCTGGGGATGATTTCCCGCTTGTTTGTGCCACACCACACTCCGGCTGGAGTGATGGTCATATTCATGATGCATGCATTTGGTTGTTGCATCCTCATAATGATATGTGTGTGCATCTATGCTTGCTATGTGATATGATTGTGATAGATCTATTGGCCAGTAGATAGATATGGACCTCCCTAGGAGATGGTTTCCTCATAGTTTGGTTGGCTAAAGGTTGATGATATCCCAGGGAATCGGTGATTCCTACAGACCAAGGGGATAGAAGTGGAGGCAGCTCCTTCTGTTCTCGGAGGTACCATATACGTGCATCTATGCGAAGGGGTAGCACCCAATGGGATGGCACGGGTGTGAGTTTGCGGTCTCACACTGATGTAGGCGTTGATGATATCCGCCATGTATGGAGCAAGATGACTTGCTCATATTTTATGAGCGCCAAAGGGCCTGGCCAGTGGGCCAATTGTTGTGATTTCCTGATGTGTGTTTCATGGAAAGTGGGCCAGGGGGGAGGAGATTCCTCCAAGGACCCTGAGCTTACTGAGATGTGTATCTCACCCCGTTTGGGGATTTATCTTTACAGGTGACTCTTCTGGAAGAGGAGAGCAGTCTCAGGGCAGGAGGCCCTAGTGGAGACTTGTCTGCTTGGCCGGTGGCAGCAGAGGGAGCTTGAAGGCTCAGTTTTGTTTTGATTCTATTTTGTACCCTTGATAAGGGCTGGTGTGTGTACACCGGAGTTATGTACAGTTCTGTATACTCTCGGTGAGGGCAGATATTCTTTTGTATCACCATGGTGTCGTGTGAGACAGTTGTATATATGTATATACAGGACTGATGTTGATATGATATTTGATGTTCCTCCTGAGTATAGTTGTAATGTTTCTGTTTATCTGCCTATATGTGTACTGTGTGAGAAACTGGATCAGCAGGGGTGTGAAATATCTGTCTTATGTTTATGTTTTCTGTGATGTGCTTTTATTCCATGCATAATGAATCAAGAAAAGCGATTCTGTGCTTCCGCTGAGTTTTTTTTTTATATAATGATTTAAGCGCTTAACTGATATTATTAATGATAATGCACCGGAGGCCTACAGGGTGTTACATTTAATGGTATCAGAGCGATTTCTTGATAAGGACATTATGTATGGAATTGATTGGTGCTTGTCTGTGATTGAATTTGACATGAGCATTACATGGGGGTACATTAACTGTGGGCCTAATCAACTCACTCTGTGATGTACATGTGTAGTGCCATGGTGAGACCTAGAAGCACCCGTAGGGCTACCAATGCCCAGGCTGATCCAGTTGCAGCTGCATTGGCCGCTATGCAGCAAGAGTTAGCTGCTAATAGACAGATTCAGGCAGAGATGCTGCAAGAGATGGCTGCTAACAGACAGACTCAGGGGGAGATGCAGCGAGAGATGGCTACGACCCGAGAGGTGAATGAAGCCTTGATGAAGGCTAATCATGATTTGCTAGAGGAGGTGAAGAACCTCAGGAGGGATGATAGAGTAACCTCCATTCCTTCTACCCATGATGGCGAGGGTAGCCGCCAGCAGGTTGGTGGGAGCCACCTGCGAGGGGACCAGATGTCCCAGGTAGAGGCTGAGAGTGACACAGCAGCCAGAGGAAAAATGCTGATTACCTTTTGGAAGCATGACTCTCCAGTGTTCTCAGGGGTCTATGATCCAATTGCTGCAGCAAGGTGGCTACAAGCCTTAGAGAAGATCTTCGAGGTGATGGAGTGCCCCGATCACCAGAGGTTGTTGTATGCAACCTACATGCTACAGGGCGATGCCCACGAGTGGTGGAAGACCACAGTTCAACTTCTGAGAGGTCGGGGAGAGATGATTACCTGCCAGTTGTTTAAGGCCTGCTTCTTGGACAGATATTTTCCCAGAGATGCCCGGCAACAGAAGCAGGCAGAGTTTGATGGACTCGTCCAGGGGACCATGACGGTGGACGAGTATCTGTCCCAATTTAATGAGCTGGCCAAGTATGCACACTTTAGGAGACCTCTGCCTGAAGCTGATATCCTAGTAGCTAAGTTCTGGAGGGGACTTAGGCATGAGATTGAGGTGTTGGTGGCCAGCAGTGGGTCACGAGATATGGATACCTTGGTGAGGCAGAGTCGCCAAGTGGAGGATATCCTGTAGAGACAGAGAGGCAGACAGCCTACTCCCTCAATCAGATAGGAGGGGAGAAGGCCCAGTGGTTCTGGCCCACCCAGAAAAAGGAAAGGCAAGGAGCTGAGAGTCTCTGTTCCCTCTGACTCAGATGTGTGGTATTCAGCCTTGATGGACCTCGTATGGTCAGTGAGAAGTCGTGAGCTGGGATTGATTGAACCCTAGGATAGGGGAATTCTGATATGCCATGTTATGTGATTGAATAACTGTTGGATTGGTTTTGATATGAATCTAAATATGCCTTGATTAGGGCTTGACACTGAGAGTGTCAGTGGCAGGTGCCACAGAGCAGGGAAAGAACTGCAGAGCGAGGCTTTGTCAGGTAAGTTCTTGGTCCTTGGGGATGATTTCCCGCTTGTTTGTGCCACACCACACTCCGGGTGGAGTGGTGGTCATATTCATGATGCATGCATTTGGTTGTTGCATCCTCATAATGATATGTGTGTGCATCTGTGCTTGCTATATGATATGATTGTGATAGATCTATTGGACAGAAGATAGATATGGATCTCCCTAGGAGATGGTTTCCTCCTGGTTTGGTTGGCTCAAAGTTGATGATATCCCAGAGAATCGGTGATTCCTACAGACCAAGGGGATAGAAGTGGAGGCAGCTCCTTCTATTCTCAGAGGTACCATATACGTGCATCCATGCGAAGGTGTAGCACCCAATGGGATGGCACGAGTGTGAGTTTTCGGTCTCACACTGATGTAGGCGTTGATGATATCCGCCATGTATGGAGCAAGATGACTTGATCATATTTTATGAGGGCCAGAGGGCCTAACCAGTGGGCCAATTGTTGTGATTGCATGATGTGTGTTTCATGGAAAGTGGGCCAGGGTGGAGGAGATTCCTCCAAGGACCCTGAGCTTATTGAGATGTGTATCTCACCCCGTTTGGGGATTTATCTTTACAGGTGACTCTTCTGGAAGAGGAGAGCAGTCTCAGGGCAGGAGGCCCTAGTGGAGACTTGTCTGCTTGGCCGGTGGCAGCAGAGGGAGCTTGAAGGCTCAGTTTTGTTTTGATTCGATTTTGTACCCTTGATAAGGGTTGGTGTGTGTACACCGGAGTTATGTACAGTTTTGTATACCCTCGGTGAGGGCAGATATTCTTTTGTATCACTATGGTGTGGTGTGAGACAGTTGTATATATGTATATACATGACTGATGTTGATATGATATTTGATGTTCCTCCTGAGCATACTTGTAATGTTTATGTTTATCTGCCTATATGTGTACTGTGTGAGAAACTGGATCAGCAGGGGTGTGAAATATTTGTCTTGTGTTTATATTTTCTGTGATGTGCTTTTATTCCATGCATAATGAATCAAGAAAAGCGATTTTGTGCTTCCGCTGAGTTTTTTTTTTATATAATGATTTAAGCGCTTAACTGATATTATTAATGATAACGCACCGGAGGCCTACAGGTTGTTACAATGATTCCACTCTCATCAAGTTTGTTTCAAAAAATCCATTTAGTGCCAATAGGTTTGAGAGAAGAAGGTCTAGGAACAAGTTCCCAAACTTCATTTCTCTTAAATTGATTTAATTCATCATGCATGACATGCATCCAATGTTCATCAATTAAGGCTTGATCAATGTTCTTAGGTTCTATTTGTGAAACAAAAGCCATATTACAACAGAGATTTTTCAATGATGATCAAGTAGATACTCCCTTTGAAAGTTCACCAATGATATTGTCAAGGGAGAGATCTCTTGTAGCTCTCCAATCTTCTGGCTCTTGGACTGGTGTTGATTGTTTAGCTTCAGCAATTGGTTCTTCTTTTTCTTTATCCATTGAATCATTAAGCTGAATAAATTCCTCCAAAGGACCTGCATCAATATCACACTTCTTTTCCTCCTTGGAGGGATTAGACTCATCACAAATAACATGTACAAATTCTTCCATGAACAAGGTTCTTTTATTGAAAACTCTATATGCTTTGCTATGTAATGAATACCCAAGGAAGATGGCTTCATCAGCTTTAGCATAAAATTTTCCAAGTGATTCTTTACCATTATTTAAAACAAAGCACTTGTAGCCAAATACTCTTAAATGAAAAATATTTGGTTTTCTACCTTTGTATAGTTCATAAGGGGTCTTCTTTAAAATAGGCCTTATAAGCAATCTATTCAAAGTGTAGCAAATTGTGCTTACAGCATCAGCTCAAAAATGTTTAGGCAAATTTGTCTCATTCAGAAGAGTTCTTGCACCTTCTTCAAGGGATCTATTTTTCCTTTCCACAACACCATTTTGTTGGGGTGTTCTTGGAGCTAAAAAATTGTGGTTAATTACATTTTCTTCACAGAATTTTTCAAAATGTTCATTTTGCAATTCTCCACCATGATCACTTCTTATTGAGATAATTTTGCTCCCCTTTTCACTTTGAGCAAGTTTGGCCAATTTTCTAAAAGCATTAAAAGCATCACTCTTGGATTTCAAAAACAGAGTCCCTGTAAACCTAGAGTAATTATCAACAATGACAAGTCCATAGTAATTACCTCTTAAACTCGTAGTTCTAGAAGGACCAAACAAATCTATGTGAAGTAATTCAAGAGGTCTTGAGGTTGAAACAACATTTTAATTTGAAAAGAATTTTTTGTTTGTTTCCCCTTTTGACAAGCATCACATAATTTGTCCTTTTCAAACTTGAGTTTGGGTAAGCCAATGACTAAATCCTTTTTAATCAGCTTGTTCATATGATGCATGTTAATGTGACTTGCCCTTCTATGCCATATCCAAGATTCATCAATTTTACCTATTAGGCAATAAGTGTTGTGAAAGAATGCATGATCTATGGAGAGTAAATAGATATTACCTTTTCTCTTACCTATATGAATCACCTCACCAGTTTGTCCATCACATATCATGTAGCAACTGTCATTGAATGACACTTTGAACCCTTTATCACAAAGTTGGCTTATGCTTAGGAGATTGTGCTTTAAACCTTCCACATAAAGAAGATCATGGTTTTGAAGTTGTCTCCTATGTTTTCTTCTCTAATTATCTTCCCTTTGTTGTTGTCTCCATATGTGACAAATCCACCATCTTTAAGAGTCAAATTTGTGAGCATTAACATGTCACCAGTCATATGTCTAGAGCATCCACTATCAAGATACCATAATGAAGATCTTGCTCTTAGACATACCTGCAAAATTAAAATCAATTTATAGAGGAAGGTACCCAATTGAGATTGGGTCCATAGGGGTTAGGTTTTTTCTTCTTCTTTTTCACCCAAATTCATTCTCCATTAGGCACATAATGTAACACCCTCATATTTGATACATATTTGTGAGGTTTTCTAATTAAATTATCATTAGGCACTTTTCTTTTACAAAAATTAGTTTAAAGCGAAAATAACAAAAATGCCCCTATATATTTTGAAAATTACCAAAATACCCTTTAGCCTAGAAATAGTCAGATATTGTTGGGAATTCTGTAGGAACCTGAGGAAAAGATAGTATAGTTCCTAAAGCTTTATGCAGACTTTCCCAAAATCTTGAAGTAAATCTTGGATCCCTATCAAATACGATACCAGAGGGAACTCCATGTAACCTAACAATTTCTCTTATATACAAATTTGTTAATTTTTCTAAAGAATACTGGAGGTTAATGGGAATAAAATGAGCAGATTTTGTTAACCGATCTACTATAACCTATATAGAATCAAAACCTTTAGAACTTTTTGGTAAAGAGGTAACAAAATCCATTGATATACTATCCCACTTCCATTGGGGTATCTCTAAGGATTGCAATACTCCAGAAGGCTTTTGATGTTCTATCTTAGATTTCTGACAAACTAAACAAGAATATACATATTCACTTATCTCTTTCTTCATCTTCGGCCACCAAAATAAGGCTTTTAAATCTTGGTACATCTTAGAGGCTCCAGGATGGATACTTAACTTACTTTTGTGTCCTTCTTCCAGTATCATTTTCTTAAGTTCAGGATCATTAGGAACACAAATTCTTTCTTGTAATCGTAAAATTCCATCCATTCCTATTTTAAATTCACTATTCCCTCCATTTTCTATATTTTCAAATATAGTTTTCAAGAAATGATCAGATCTTTGCGTACTTCCTATGTCCTTCAAAAAGTCATTGGAAACTTGTAAAGCTCCTAATTTAACACTTACTGGTGTAGTTTCACACATCAAACTGAAATCCCTAAATTGTTCCAACAAGTTCATTTCTCTAATCATCATTGTAGATATCATCAAGGATTTTCTGCTTAAGGCATCAGCTACTACATTAGCTTTCCAGGATGATAGTTAAGTTCAAAATCATAATCCTTCAAAAATTCAATCCATCTTCTTTGTCTCATGTTTAATTCCTTTTGATTGAACAAATATTTCAAACTCTTATGATCACTAAAAACTTCAAAATGTGAACCATACAAATAATGTCTCCAAATTTTTAACACAAACACTACTGCTGCTAATCCTAAGTCATGGGTAGGGTAATTTCTTTCATGAGGTTTTAATTGTCTTGATGCATAGGCTACTACTTTTCCATCTTGCATTAAAACTCCTCCTAAACCCATTTTAGAGGCATCACAATATACTACAAAAGGTCGTTCTATGTTGGGTAAAACTAGTACAGGTGCAGTAGTCAACTTTTGTTTGAGAGTTTGAAAACTTTCCTCACACTGTGTATTCCACACAAAGGCTTGCCCTTTTCTAGTTAAGGTAGTTAAGGGTAAGGCTATTTTAGAAAAATCCAGAATAAATCTTCTATAATATCCTGCTAATCCTAAGCAACTTTTAATTTCAGTGACTGTCTTAGGTCTTTCCCATTCCAAAACAACTTGCACTTTAGAAGGATCCACTGAAATTCCTCCCTTAGATATTTCATAACCTAAGAAATTTACTTTTTCTAACCAAAAATCACACTTAGAAATTTTTGCATAAAGTTGTCTATCTTTTAGGGTTTGCAACACAATCCTCAAATGTTCAACATGTTCCTCCTTAGTTCTAGAATATACTAAAATATCATCTATAAACACTACTAAGAATTTATCAAGATATGGATGGAAAACTCTATTCATATAGTCCATAAATACTGCAGGAGCATTAGTCACCCCAAAAGGCATAACTAAATACTCATAATGACCATAGCGGGTGCTAAAAGCGGTTTTAGGAATATCTTCAAATTTTACTCTAATTTGATGGTATCCTGATCTAAGATCAATTTTACTAAAAACACAAGCTCCTACTAATTGATCCATAAGATCATATATTCTAGGCAAAGGATATTTATTTTTAATCGTTACTTTATTCAACTAACGATAATCTACACACATTCTCATAGATCCATCCTTTTTCTTAACTAGTAATACTGGAGCTCCCCAAGGTGATAACACTTGGTCTTACTAATTGTTTACTCAACAATTCTTCTATTTGCTTCTTTACCTCAACTAATTCTACAGGAGACATTCTATAAGGTGCTATAGAAATAGGCCCAGTTCCAGGAATTAAATCTATAGAAAATTCTACTTCTCTTTCAGGAGGTAAACTATTTACTTCCTGGAATACTTCAGGAAATTCTTTTACTACAGGTAAATCTTTTTCATCAGAATCAGTTTTAGGTTCAGAGTAAGATGTAATCATGTATATTTGAACATCATTTTTTTTCATTATCCGAAGGACTTTGTTAGGAGAGACAATCTGCATATCCTTACTAGCTTGAGGGTTTCCAAAAACTACAGTTTTGTCAAAACAATTTAACATGACATGATTGGTTGATAACCAATCCATACCAAGGATAATATCAATTTGTTGTAACGGTAAACAAATTAAATCAACAAAAAAAAATTTATTATTAATTTCTATTTGACAGTTTAAGCAAATTTCAGAGGTGACAACGAATTTACTAGTATGGGTAGTAACTATCAAAGTGAGATTTAAAGGAGAGATAGGAAGTTTTAAATTTTGAGTGCATGTGTATGAGATGAATGAATGAGTAGCTCCTGAATCAAATAACACGTATAAAGGAATTTTATTTCTGAAACACTTACCTTGGATTAGATCCTCGGATTGAGAAGTCTCATTTCCGCTAAGAGTAAATACTCTTCCTGTGGCTTTTGGCTTCTCTGGGGGATGGCTTTTACTTCCTTCTTCTTTCTTTTTGCTATTCATTGAACAATATATTGGATGATGTCCCCTCCTATTGCATACCGAACATGGAAGAACCGTACATGTGGAAGCAAAGTGTCCAAGTTGTCCACTTCTGAAACATCTTATAGGCACGGATGAGGAAGCTTGATTAACTGGAGCTCTAGGATTAGGAACATACGGACGACTCTTGTTGTAGGGTTTTCCTTGAGTTGGGCGATATTTCATTTTATTTCTCATAGATCCTATATTTTTATAGTGTGAGGCCCTTGCCCGTGAGTCTTCATCATAAATTCTACACATATTTACTAATTGGGGAAACTGACGTACCCCCTGATAATTGACAACTTGTTTTATTTCTGGCCTCAGTCCATTTAAAAATTTGACACATTTGGAACTTTCACCTTTTACACCATGGTAATGAGGAAAATATCTCACTAATTCTTCAAACTTGACTGCATATTCGGCTACAGTCATATTCCCTTGTTTTAATTCTAAAAACACCATTTCCTTTTTGTTTCTTATATCTTCAGGAAAATATTTTTCTAGAAAAACTGTTTTAAAGATTTCCCAAGTTATTTCTTGATGATCAGCTTCTAATCTTAGTTGGGTATTTTCCCACCAAAATTCTGCTTCCTCAGCTAGCATATATGTACCAAAAAGTACCTTCCTATCAGGAGGACAGGCCATTACTCGGAAAATCTTTTCAATTTCCCTCAGCCACGTTTGAGCACTGCCAGGATCATAGCCTCCCTTGAAACTTGGTGTAACACCCCGTAGGCCTCCGACGTGTTATCATTAATAATATCAGATTAGTGCATAAAATATAGTTTATAAAACTTAGCGGAAGCACATAATCGCTTTTCTTGATACATTATGTATGGAATAATAATAATAATAATTGATAAAAACACACATCATAACACGTATCACGCCCCTGTTGATCCAGTTTCTCATACATACATCATAGAGACAGATAACTATAAAGACTTAGGCAGTTTATCAAATATACACAAATATACTCAGGGAAAGTCTCATATCATAACACACAATAGTTCTGCACAGACATATACATCAGAGTCCACACCACACATCCCGTGGTGATACAAAAGAATATCAACCCTCCGTGAGGGTATACAGAACTATACATCAAAATAAAATCAAAATAGAGCCTTCAAGCTCTCCATGCCGCTCCTCAGTCAAGCAGCCTAGTCTCAATTGGGCCTCCTGCCCTGAGACTGATCTTCTCTTCCAGACATA
>PYAF01004953.1:41577-60110 GCA_007407185.1 Glycine tomentella | reverse complement strand
ACGGAGAAACTTGTGTTTCTTACCTCAGTGGCGACTCTAAAGGCCTCAGGACAGCTTCCTCGAGCTTCTGTGTCCTTTATACGCCGTGGGTCTTCGCCAATCTCAAGCTCTCTGAGCTTTTCCTCTGAGAAATCGCTTCTCACTCAGAAAGGGGTTTCAAGAGCGGAAAATCGAAGGATTCAAGCTTCCATAGGTTTCTTTCACACTCAAAGGTCGAAAGGAAGTGTTTAGACTCTCAAATAGGGTCCTAAAAAGCTCGGAAACTCCTCTAATGGAGGTCTGGACGAAGGAGGAAGAAGAAAGAGAGAAAATGGCATGGTTTTCGAGCTTCTGGGCCTTTTATAGGCCCAGACGTGACTCCTACGCTGCCAGCGTGGACTGGCAGACAAAATTGCACTTCTGGGCTGCTTCCCACGCCCCAGGCGTGGCCTCCACGCCCCAAGCGTGGACCTCCCACGCCCCCAGCGTGGGTTCCCACGCCCCCAGCGTGGGGTTCCAGAAAAATCATCATTTCTGGCCCACTTTCCACGCCATCAGCGTGGCACTCCACGCCACCAACGTGGAACCCCAGAAAAAGCCAAAAACAAGCTTTAAACGCATGGTTATAACACAGAGACACTATCAATATGGTTCTAGCTTCAAATCACTAATAACAGTAAGGGGGATTTTATCGAACAGTTTGATTGCAACAATTAAAACATATGAAAATACAAGCTTAGATTAAAGAACAACGCAAAAACTAGCAGAATTGATAACAAGTAATGTAAAGCAGATTAAAAAGCATCAATCCAATTCACCAAACCAAGCTATTCGAATCATCATAGTTCTCATGAATTTATCCTATTATGAACATTCATTCAATCTCACTAGAAGCAGTTCAATCGAATCAACTCCCAACTTAATTGAAATCACAACCCTAACTGAAATATCATCCAATTAATCAGTGATTAATAATTGAAATTAGGACATGAATCCATAACCTAATCCACTTTCAATCCTAAACGCATTCATAATCATGAAAATAGAATAGAAATTGAAGAAGAAGGTGAACATTCAAATAGAATTCGAAATACTAAACCAGAACTCCAATTCTCCTCTTGCTTGGGTTGGATCCTTGGATTGATTAATGATTTAGCCTCCCATGATCATCATCAGTGAAAGCCCCATGGAGTAAGTGCAAGAAAATGGAAGAATAGCAAAATGAAAATGAAGAAGATGAAGAACAATGAAGAACAATTGAGAGAAAATGAAGAACAAGGGTTTTGATCCTAAAAACTTAAAGAGAGAAATGTAAAACTATTTTTATTAATATAAAATGTAATTCATCAAAAATAATGGGCCATGAACAAAACTCATCAATTCTAATTATTTACTATTTACAACCATAAAAATCAAATTCGCAACCCAAAATATAAGTGCAGTGATTTTGACTTCAAAGCCCAAAATGACCCTCAAAATGGCAGAATTAGCCTCGGCTTATTTCTAAGAAACTTATATATCTTTTTGTTATCTTTCCTGGTACTACTAGAATGCTCCATTCGGAGTTTCGTAGAGCTCTGTAGGTCCTCTACAAGACAGATAGGTCAAGTGAACATAAAATCCGAAAATACGCTACAATTAGCAATTAAGCCCACTTACTTGCCTAAGACAAAAACTGAATTAGAATGGAAAAATAAAAGTTCAAGAGAAGTCAAATAAGCTAAGAAGGATAAAAAAAATATTTAACTAAAAGCACTCCATCAAGGGATTTGTTTTGAGTGAAAAAGGGTTGAAAAAGGAGTAAATTACATTGAAGCTCATCTTTTTTTTATACAGTAGGTTTATCTATATATCAATTTTAGTGTAAGAAAATTCAATAGTGAAATAGAAATACAGACATATAGGCATGACCGTAACAGCTCTATACGATGTAAATCTTCCTGTCTTGTTTCAATTCGGACCAGTTCTAGATTGAAATTCGCATATCAATTGAGCTAGAAATGTATTGTTAACTTTTATACGTTTCTCAGCCTATAGAACTCGGATTGGAATGGTTCCAAAATGAGGTGAAAGGGGACATTCTGAAATGCAATTTAGGCCCAAGAAACATCGAAAAAGGATACGTAAAATGAGAATTATGCAAATAAGAAATTCAGACATAATTATAGAATTAGCAATGTTGAAATTAAACAAGGAAACAAAAAATGTAAAAAGAAGAACAAGATAGGTGTCATAAACAATGATGTTTGATAAGCCTTGAGGATTGCCACAAGAATTGAACAATTCTTGATAAGACCAAATGGTTCAATAAAAAACCCTATAAGAGACAATTCTGAAGCTTCAATGATAAAACCCAACAAAAGTCCCCTATCTATTCACTTCAAAAATGATTTATACAAATTAGTTCTCATGCACTTGGTAGAAATAAAAGAAAAATAAAACTCAACATTGTAAGCATAACTAAAGTGCCTTAGTGGTTAAGTGAGGCATAATTAAGCTTAAGGTCTAGGTCTAAAAACCAGCTACAAGCATTTTATTTTACTATCATTTTTTATTAAATGCCTAAGTCAATAATTGCTTTCTATTATCACTCAAGAAAGCAATACATGTGACTAGCAACCCATGCATGCAGACCTCTAGATGTTGGGTCCCCTCATGCAATTGGATTGCCCTCATATTAGCCATTGTTTGTTACGAAGCTTCTTGGGTCTTTTTAGCTCTTGTAATGGGCCCTCTCATGCAACTTCTTGACATATTCTGCTTTAACCTGCCCAGACTTATCTTTAAATTGAGAAATATTAGGTAAAGGCAACAAATTCAAAGGAGTCAAAAGGATTAAAACCGTAAACAATTTCAAATGGTGACATCTGAGTAGTACTATGTACAGCCCTATTATAAGCAAATTCAACATGTGGTAAACACTTTTCCCAAGTCCTAAGATTATTCTTAATAACGGCTCTAAGAAGAGTAGAAAGAGTTTTGTTAACCACCTCAGTTTGCCCATCGATTTAAGGATGACATTTAGTTGAAAACAACAAGTTAGTTCCAATCTTACCCCACAAAATTCACCAAAAGTGACTAAGAAATTTCGAATCTCGATCACTTACAATACTCCTATGTAAACCATGCAATCATACCACCTCCTTGAAGAATAAATCAACAACATGAAAAGCGTCATCTACCTTCTAGCATGCTATAAAGTGAAAATTGAGTCCTTTCCTCCCTTGGACCGAGGCAAACCTAGAACAATATCCGTAGAAATGGCAATCAAAGGATGTTCGGGAATTGGCAATGGAGTATACAAACCATGTGGCATGACCTTGGATTTAGCTTTCTTACAAACAAGACATTTATCACAAAGCTTATGTACATCATGCTTCATGTGAGGACAATAGAAATGCTCATGCAAGAAGTCATTTGTCTTTTGTACCCCAAAGTGCCCCATTAATCCCCTTTCATGTGTCTCTCTAACAAGTAAGTCCATAACTGAACCATTAGGCACACAAAGTCTCTTGTCCCTTAACAAATGTCCATCATGCCTAAAATACTTATTAGATGCAGTATGAGAACATGTTTGATAATTATCAGAAAATTCAGAGTTATGCTCATACAATTCCTTAATAGGCTCAAAACCAAGAAACTTAGGTTCAAGGGTAGACAATAATGCATACCTACGGGAGAGTGCATCAGCGACCACATTATTCTTACCTTTCTTATGCCTGATCACATAGGGGAATTTGTTCAAAACATTTCACCCACTTGGCATGCCTTTTGTTCAACTTTTCTTGTCCTTTCAAGTATTTCAAAGACTCATGATCATTGTGAATAACAAATTCCTTGGGCAAGAGATAATGCTACCAAGTCTGCAAAGCTCTAATTAAGGCATACAATTCCTTATCATATGTAGAATAACTAAGATCAGCCTCATTCAGTTTCTCATTAAAATATGCAATGGGATGCCCCTCTTGAATCAACACGGCAAGCGCACCGTTTTATCGTTGCAAGTTTACAAATTTGTAAAAGTTCGTCTCCACAGGGATTTGAGTTTACGTCAGTTGGTTTAAATTATTACCAGTCTAGTAGTTTATATACAGATAAAAAATGGAGATTCATATGTTGGTTTTGTGCGTAAAGTAAAAGTAAAAGTTGCAGAAAATAAACGATTACGGAAAATAAACAAATACAAGTCAAGGAAGTGTAGGATTGGATTTCGTCTTGCTTATCCCTTTAATTGATTTTACCAATGAATGTTCTATTCTTATTGACGCACACGTTTATGTAAACTTAATTCGATTCCTCGCAATTAAGTCCTAAGGATATTTTACTAAATATCAATTCCTCGCATATTTAATTAAACACCCTAGCAGTATGCTTCTAATCACGTGTTTCGTGCGATCAAAACATTAAGCCCTATTCCTAGCAACATAACGTAGTGAGTGATTTAATTCAGTTCAAACCTTAAATTTACTTTCCAGTCGCCTTTAGGGTTAAGTTCATGAAACTAACAATTAATTAGAATCAGGCATTAAGCGTAGAATAAAATCACCAATAAGGAATAGAACAATGCATAAATAATTAAAAGAGCATAGGGATAAGAAGAGTACGTCCAATCCTTAGGAAAGCTTAAGCGAACATCGACAGAACCTCCTCGAGAGAACCACTGACTAAGCTCGTCATCGATCCTCTTTTCAGCAGAATCTCCTTATACAATTCACTCTACCTCACTTCCCTAAGTTCTACACTCACTTAAGAACCAAAAACAACTTAAATATTAACAAGTAGGTGATTTTGGGAGAGAAAAGCAATGGAAATCATGCTCTGGCCTTCAAATTTAGTCCCTATTTATAGATTTTGGGGTCCTGGGTGCTTTGGTCGCCCAGGCCACCAATTTCTTCACAAAATGGGCGCCTGGGCGAGTTAGAAGGCTGTCTTGGAACTTGTTGCTCTCCCAAGCGAGCAATATAGGCATAAACTGGTCTCCTGGGCGAGTTAGAAGCTTAGTCATGAAGGATTCTTTGGGCCTTGGTGCTTGTTGGGCCTAGAATGCTGTTGGGACTTCATTCTTTTGCTTAGTTCACTCCCATCTCTTCGTTTTCGCAAACTTAATTCTTCCGTAACCTTTAACCCTAGCAAAATTAAAACATTTGATTGGACGAAATCTTTTCAAAACATAAAAGCATAACTTATCTTAATATAACCATCATTTAACTAGGTTTCTAGGGTTAACTTGTGAATAAATCAATTAAAATAACGGATAAGTGCCATATTTGAATTGTATTTTTACTAAAATGTGGCACTTATCAACAACCAAAGTGCTAAAATCTCTGACAAACCTCATATAGAAACTTGCTAAGCCATGAAAGCTCCTTACCTCACTTATATTTTTTGGGGATGGCTTTCGCCTTCTCTGGATCAACCTGCACTCCTTGTGAGCTAACAATAAATCCAAGAAAAAAGGCATGGTCCATACAGAACACACATTTTTCCATGTTAGCATACAATTTCTCAACCTAAGTGCTTCCAAAACACACCTCAAATGCACAACATGGTCATCATAAGATTTGTTATAAATAAGAATATCATCAAAATAGACCACAACAAACTTTCCTATAAATTTCCTCAACACATGATTCATTAATCTCATGAAGGTACTAGGAGCATTGGTTAACCTGAAGGGCATAACCAACCATTCATACAACAAATATTTAGTTTTAAAGGTTGTTTTCCACAAATCTCCTTCTCTAATTCTAATTTGATGATATCAACTTTTCAAGTCAATTTTAGAAAAGACACAAGCACCATACAATTCATCCAACAAGTCATCTAACCTAGGAAATGGGATGTCTATACTTTACCATGATATTATTAATGGCTCTACAATCTATGCACATCCTCCAAGTTTCATCTTTCTTAAGGACTAGAATAACTGGAACTGCAATGCAACTAAAGCTTTTTTTAACCCACCCCTTTTGCATCAAGTCTTCAACTTGCTTTTGAATCTCCTTGGTTTCTTAGGGATTGCTCTGGTAGGTTGGCGTATTAGGAAATGAAGCTCTTGGAATGAGATCAATTTGATACTCAATGCCCCTAAGAGGAGGTAGACCTTGAGGCACTTCTTTGGGAAAGACATCTTCAAAATCTAGAAGTAAAGAAGAAACCTCTTTTGGAAGAGAGTTAGTAAGACATGTGCCCTTTGAATTACACTCTTTACTCAAAATTAAGAACATTGGCTTTCTCAATTGCATAGCCTTTTTCACTGCTTTTTTCTTTTTCTCTTTCTCAAACATATTTGATTTTTTTCTCTCTTTCTCTTTTCCACCCTCTTTTTCCTTTTTCTTTTCAATCTATTTTTCTTATCTCTATTCTCTCTTTTTCTATTCTTTCTACTTTTCTTTTCTTTCTCATTTTTAATTGATCCTCACTAACTTCTCTTGGAGCCAATCGTGCAAGAGTAGTTTTGCAATCTTTATGCACAAAAGTGAACTTATTAGTGAAACCATCATGCAATCATAGTGCCAAGGTCTCCCAAGAAGCAAATGACAAGCCTCCATAGGCACCACATCACACAAAATAGAATCTTCATATTTCCCTATGGAAAAGCCCACTTCAACTTGCCTTTTCACAGTCATCTCACCATCTTCACTAAGTCATCGAAGTTTGTATGGTTGCAGGTGTGGCTTAGTCTCCAAATTCATTTTTGAAACCAACCTTGCACTAGCCAAATTAGTGCAACCCCCACCATCAATGATCAAAGTGCATAAACTCCCTTGGATGAGGCACCTCGCATGAAAAATATTTTCTCTTTGACAGTCATCCAATTCAATTGCTTGACTACCCAACATCCTTCTAATCATGAACAAATCTTCTTTTGACTCTCTTTCCTCTTCATGCTTCCTCTTCATCGCTAGATAGGGAAGATTCTGAAGAAGATTCACTAATTATTTCTCCATCCTCCTTAAGTAACATACTCTTCTTAGTTGGACATTGATAAGCTATGTGACCTCTTCCCAAACAATTGAAGCACTTAATCCCACTACTCCTTGCTTTCTTAAGTGCCTCATCGGACGTATTTTGAGTTCTTTGAGCTGTAACATTGGGATTGCTTGTTGATGACGCCCCCTCCTTCTTATTTATGTTCTTCCAACCAGGAGAGTGAAAATTGGATGAACTCCTCCTTATGTGCACTCTTTCTCTTCAATAGTTGTTCCACCTTAGAAGCTTGATGTACTAAGTCCTCCAACTCCACATAATTTTGCAACTCCATAACATCCCTTATATCACTATTTAGCTTATGTAGGAAACGAGCCATAATAGCATCTCGATCCTCCATAACATTAGCTCTAATCATGGAAACCTCCATCTCCTTCTAATACTCATCAACACTTCTACTACCTCGTGTGAGTCTTTGGAGCCTGTTATGAAGATCTCTTTGATAATGAGAAGGAACAAACCTTCTTCTCATCAACCTCTTCATTTCTTCCCAACTCTCCACCAAAGGTTCTTCATATCTCACCCTCTCCCTTTGTAATTGGTTCCACCAAATGAGAGCATAGTCAGTGAATGCCATGACTTTCACCTTCATCTTTTTATCCTCAGTGTAATTGTGGCATGCAAATAGTTGCTCAATTTTCATTTCTCACTCCAAATATGTTTCTAGATCACTCTTTCCTTGAAAATGGGGTATGTTCAACTTTATTCCTTCAATTCTATTCTCTCTAGCATCATCCTCATTATTTCTCCATCTCCTCCTTCTACGGCCACCATCATCACCATTTCCTTGATTTTCTAGTTGTTCAATTCTCCCATACAGCTCCTCGGTATGTTCTGTCAACATTCTTTGCATTTGCGTTGTAACAACATCAATTGGCAATCTATTGTCTCTCCCTGGAGGAGGGGTACCATCACCACCTGTACATACCATATTTCAAGTAAAGGACCAAAAAAATGAAGTAATAGGACCTCACCACTCTTCTCACATGTTTATACTCAAAGATGTACCACTCGTGTATAGTACTATCTTTTATGGTTTTTTCTCTAATGTTTCACTCTTTGCCTTTTACTACTCTTTCCCTCACTTAAAGTTCTTACTTGAACCAAACAATCTATAATAAAGAAGCACTTTTAAAGGTAGCAATCACAGAGCTTAAACAAAATTCTAGCACCAACAAATGCAAAGAAGTGGTAAAGAACAATTTCATTACCAACAAACAAGCAAGGTAAACATTAATTTTATGGAAAAACAATGATTAGAGAAGACAATTGACACTTAGGAATTTTATCAAACAAGTGGGGTGCAATGAATTTAATGAACACAGTTGCTCTATTTTTATTTTTTTTACTTCTTTTGCTGCAGATTTTTTCTTTCTTTCTTTCTTTCTTTTTATTACTCAAAATGCTTCTAATAAGGAAATATGTAATTTCCGAATGAAACTTTGAAGTTGCAGCAACTGAGAATGAAACTGGACTAAAATTCTCAACAAAACAAACAAATATTTAACACTCAACAGCAACTTAGCCCAAATCACATGGATTGAAAGGATTAAAGTTTATGAACAATGTTGATGAACATGGGATGAACTCCAAGAACACAAATGTAGAATTTTATCAACTGAACAAGAATTGAAGAAAATGACACACTAGGAAATTAAAAGAATAAATTATGACCAAACACAAGGCTATAACAGAATTGCACAATTCAAATTGAGCAAACAGAATTTAGGGGTTTAGGGTTACTGATATTTGCTTTGTCAAGAAGCATCAAAAACAATTTTACTAAGCTAATTCTGTAGCACAAAGCTAACCTAGGTCGACTCAGAGACACGATCAATATGGTTCTAGTTTCAAATCATTGGTAATAATAAGGGGGAATTTTGTGAAACAGTTGGTATGCATAAAGTAAACATGCAAGAACACAAACTAAAATTAAAGAACAATGCAAAAATTAACAAGATTATCAAGGAGTAAAGTAAAACAGATTAGAAAGCATCAGTCCAATTCACTAACCCAAGCTATTCGAATCATCATCATTCCCATAAATTGATTCTACCATGAACATTCATTCAATCTCAATAGAAGCAGTTCAATCGATCCTACTCCTAAATTAATTGAAACCACAACCCTAACTGAAATATCATTCAATTAATCTTGTAATTATCATTCGAAATTAGGACATGAATCCATAATCCTAACTCACTTTCAATCCCAAATGCATTCATAATCATGAAAACATAATAGAAATTGAAGAAGAAAGTGAATATTCAAGTAGAATTCGAAATACCGAACCGGAACTCCAATTCTTCCCTTGCTTGAGTTAGATCCTTGGATTGATTAATGATTTAGCCTTCCATGATGATCACCAAGGAAAGACCCATGAAATGAGTGCAGTAAAATAAAAGGATAGCAAGATGAAAATGAAGAAGATGAAGAACAATGAAGAACAAATGAGAGAAAATAAAGAACAAGAGTTTGATCCTAAAAACTAAAAGAAAGAAAAGTAAAAATTGTTTTTATTGAATGTAATTGTTTTTATTGAATGTAAAAGTGTGTTGTCCAAGTTTCACTAAAGTCACTAATATAAATAGTGACTAAGTTCTGAAAATAGAATGGGCCATAAACAAACCCAACAATCTAATTATTTGATATTTACAATCATGAAAGTCAAATTTGCAGCCCAAAATTACAAGTGCAGAGGTGCTAACTTAGAAGCTTAAAATGACCATCTAAATGACAGAATTGGCCTTGGGCTATTTCTAATAAACTTGTAGATCTTTTCTTTATCTTTCCAGGGAATTCTAGAACACTCCATTCGGAGATCGATAGCACTCTATAGGTCCTGCACAAGTCAGATACATCAAGTGAGCAAAAATCCAAAAATACGCAACAATTAGCAATTAAGCCCACTTACTTGCCTAAACCAAAAACTGAATTAGAATAAGAAAATAAAGGTCCAAGAGAGGTCAAATAAGCTAAGAAGGATAGAAAAAAATTTAACTAAAAGCACTCTATCAGTTACCCAAAAATGCAGAACATGATGGATGACCTCAGCCTTATTTCCAACCCTAGAACCTTGCTCTAAATATCAAATGATGTAAATCCCTCTTCCTTGCTTCAATTTAGACCAATTCTAGGTTGGAATTCTCACACCAATTGAGCCAGAAACGTATTGTTAAATTCTATACATTTCTTAACCTATAGAACTCGGATTGGAACGATTTCAAAACGAAGTGAAAGAGGATGTTCTGAAACACAATTTAGGCACAAGAAACACCGAAAATGGATAAGTAAAACAAGAATTATGCAAACACGAAATTTGGACATAATTATAGAATTAGCAATGCGGAAACTAAACAAGGAAACAAAAAATGTGAAAGGAAGAACAAGATATGTGCCACAAACAATGATATTTGATAAGCCTTGAGGATCGCCACAAGAATTGAATAATTCTTGATAAGATCAAATGATTCAAGGAAAAATCCTAACAGAAACAATTCTCACGCTTCAATGATAAAACCCAACAAAAGTTCTCTGTCTATTTATTTCAAAAATGATTTATACAAATTAGTTTTCATACATTTGATAGAAAATAAAATAAAAATAAAAATCTCAATATTATAAGCATAACTAAAATATATTTGTGGTTAAGTGAGACATAATTAAGCTTGCGGTCATGTCTCAAAATCAGCTACAAACACCTTATAATTCTTTTACTGCAAAAACATTTTTTCAGACATGGCAGATAATATAATTATTTAAACTTTTTGAAATGTACGCTAGACTTATTTTCATGAATTAGACGGTAAACAAACTTGCCATCTTTATTAAGTTTCAACAGTTTTTATTTAAAAATTTTCAAAAATCTGAAATTAGAAATGATTGTTTATTTTTAAAAAAAATAACATTCGTATGAAACAATATTTTCTGGAAATGATTCATAACGAAGTCTAATTCTCGAGGGACATAGAAAAACAGAAAAGAACACTTAGAAGAATACAATGCAGTAGGACAGGTTGGCACTCATCAACGTGTCTAACCAAAAAAATACAATGCCTCTAAAATTATTAAGCTGAAACCAAAACCAAATTAATATAAATGACCAAAAACAAGCAAAAATGATATCAAAAAGCAAAGTGATTGAGTGCAATTCCCTTTAAAGTTAACAGGGATGTATCCATCGTATGATTCGTGTGAAGAAAGTTCATTTAACATCAGTTATCCACCACTGCCCCTATTTCATGAACAATGGAGGCTTCCTTTCCCGTATGTCAATTTGATGATAAGCTGAGATTTTCAGAAAATCAAGATGGCATAATAATACCCTTCAGGCGTTAACAGGCTTCTCTCCTTCCCCCAACAAATGCTTTGTTAGTGACATGTTGAAGGTTAAAAACAACGAGAATCGTTAAAAGAAAAGTTTTATTTTTTCATCGGTAAATATTAATTTGTTAAAATGTTGGTATTAACAGAAAAAAAAAAAATCAAACCTATTAACTTTCTCCTTTTTTATTCTCTCTTAACCATCCAATTCATCTTAAGTTATTTGCTATTAACTCGGAAAGGAACACATTACTCAGTTAACAGAATCCTAACAAGGATTAGCTACAATAGATCATACAATGCATCCATATGATGCCTGCTAAAGAGTCTAGATATTAACAATGCCAACAGGTTCCTAAAAATTTCGGATCACAGCAAAAACCATTGGATGCGTGTCCTAGTATCAAATTAAATGCCCATGTAACTTATTTTTGTGCTTCCTAAAACTTCAACAGGGCAAGCATCTATATTCAAATTATTCCAAATCTATATAACTTCACCTGGAGGTTGTTTTTCCATTTTTTACTAACTGCATTAACTTTTTCCGCAAGTATTAAGTCACACGAGAGCATAGCAAGAATCATTTTACCCAAAACATAAACAACCCAAGATTTACGTTTGAGTTTTGGGTACTCGATTTTATCACGAAGGGAATCTTCCATAAGCATCTTCATAACTTCTCACATTTGCCACCATAATTGTTTTAATCAGTTTTCTATATATCAAATGTGAGAATGACAACCGAGGCAATTGGCAAAAAAAAAAAAAAAAAAACATTTGCTAACAAGTTAAAAAGACTTCTATCTATCCCCACCGAACAAAATGATCACCTACAAGTATGAGCAAGTATCTCATTATGCCCATGAGCCACTACTTTTTTTTCCTTCATTTTCTTTTCCTTATATTTTAGGAAATGAAAAAGCAACAGTTTTGATATCTGTGAAGCTAATTTCACAGTCAATTTGGAAATACCATACCTTACAATTGATGAATCGTGACATTAGGAAATCCCAAACACCAAAGTTTCAACATAAAGGATCACACATAATACATATGAACTATGTCTAGTGGTGAAGGGAGAAGGGAAAGGGGGGAGAGGTCGCAGGTTCGAATCCCCCCGATAACAAAAACTAACAATACTAACAACTAACATTTACTGATTAAAAAAAAATGAACCATGTCTAGTGGGTTTCACATCCGAAATCCCATTGAGGCCACAACAAACACACATTTCATACCTGGGTTTCAAATCCAAAATCCCATTGAAACTAGGAGCACTATATCTTCCATTATTGCTTTCAATATAAATATAGATGCAGAACTTCAAAAGCAAAGTCATCATAATAGATTAATAGTCATTAGGTATTACAACATTGAAGGAAAAGAAATGGTCATATGAAAAAATCCTTTCAGCAAAATTTGCACGGACTTAATTCAGCACACAGCCTAATGCACTTATCTAAAATGCATTTCAGACATATTCAAATCTTCAAAATGACGTCCCAATATACATTTGCATTAGAAAACTGACATGATAAGGAAAGGTCAATGGCTAAAACTTAAAAGGAAAAAGAAAACTATTAAGCATAACATCAACAATTGAAGACCTATGCTTTTAAGATATTCTCCTAAATAATACCAACTTAAAAATAGCATCACAGTTAAGTACCATTTGTACAAGGCGCTGGACATGCTGTCTTACTAAAACTTAAAGGTTAGAGAAAACTCCATGCTTGGCATCTAAGATTGCATCAGGGTGTCAACCGTCAAACAAGAGCAACTATAATATCTGGCCTTCATGTTGGATTAGGGCTAGAATCACATCAAATGAAGAACAGAAAACAGAAAATTTTAATATACAAGTCATGTTTAGTTTGTAAATCATATCCTATGCACATTTTTCAAACCCATCCATCGCTAGTAAGTGATAATTCTGTAAACAAGCAGATAGTTTTTTTATCATAAGTAACATGAAGATAGTTTACAAATACACAATAAGTGCAAAAAAAAGTCTTCCAGAAGAACATCAACTTAATATGAAAATCCACAAAGGCTGAAAATATTACATAATATGCATATCTTTGAATGCAACTGTGGTTACACATGTAAGCATTTTCTCTTTAGTCATTCATGTATAGAATATAAATATAAAGTATTACAGATAATACCTATCAAATTGTGCCACAACCAAGACAGTTCAAGTTAAATAAATATACTCTTTTATCTTGATTGGTACCAATCAATAGGTCCTGCCAGCTGACAACAGCATACACCATTTAAAATTTGGCAGTGCGACCATGTTTAGACCAGCGAGTCAAATTTCTGTAGAAGCCTAGAATAATCAGTTGAAACACAATAAAGTATATATGAAGGGAAATATAAGGCTAATTAATTCATGTACAACACATCGGTTAGCAAAACCAAAACAATGCAGCATGTGTTTAGAGACACATTAGATAGGCGTGTTACCCTTCAGTTTCACATCAAATAATGAGAATTTACAGAAAAGCAACAAATTGGTTATGTCTGTTCTGATGCACATCAGCTAAGAGAAAGTGAAACCAAACGTGTTGGCAATCATTAACACATACAGCGATAGCAATTAGAATCCAATAAAAGTTACTGTAAGGAAACGGATTGATTTGTATGAGACTTTTAGTATCAATATTACTGCATTTATTGGAGTAATTGGAACAATGTATTAAGGTGTTGAAACTTCATATCCAGTTATACCTAGCAGCAAAATAAACAAATCCAATAAGATGTTCATGAACAAGTATTCCAATTGCAGTCACGGTTTCGTCACAACCCTTGATATGGTGAGAAATTGCAGATAATACAATCGATGTGATGAGGCCATACTTGCAATAACGGTAATTCTAGAAACCTTGACGTTGCAGCTGAAATTGTGGCAACACAAGGAAAAAACTAAATTTGCTCATAAATTAACAAATAATTTGAATTGTTATGTATGAAATTATCAATCAGATTTGAATATCTAGTATCTTTATAAAAGGTAAAGCTGTGTTGGCACAGTTAATTTATGGGCTGCCTCATACTGAGCTACATGTTCAAGCCTTTTTCTCATTTATTATGACTTCAGCTAGCCAAAGAGGAAAGCAAAAGTGGCATAACGAGTCTACCACCCGTGCACTTTATTCTGATCATCATCTTTAAGGAATATTCATTAGCATAATAGCAATTAAGGAGCTTCAGGCGGAAAAATAGAAACGGAATACATAACTGAATGACAAAATCTTAAATTAGAATCTATGTAACCAAAGCAAGATAATCCAAAATGAGAATAGAATTTGGCAAAATGGGAAAAATAAAGTTATTGAGTAAAAAAAAAAAAAAAAAAACACAAAGTAAACAGTTTCTAGCTTAGTAATCTTAAGCCGCAAAATACAACTTTCCTAAATAATGAGGGTATTTGAAAAGGTACCTATCTCCAGAGAGCAATGGTGAAAGGAATATACATGTTGTTAAAGAGGGTTAAAAAAAACTAGCCACAAACAACCCTACTGTACCAACTGCACCTTAAATCGAAATGTGCAACTCGTGCTAACCAATGGGTCCACTGGGGAAATTCTGGTTACCCAAAAACCACCAAACACCGACACCGACAGAACAACATTTGTGTGACAAAATTATCTCAAGCTTGAAGAGATTCCTCTTTCTCTTTAGTAGCGTTACCCTCTTCTTGTTGTTGCTCCTCTTGCTGTTTCTTCTTGAGCATTACTTCCCAGAAAAACTGGGTCAAAACGGCCTCGTAGCCGGGCATTTTGGCGTAGCCAGGGAAATAGTTGATATCAATGATGAGATAACGGTTCCCGTATCGAGCATCTCTTATGACATCGAAATTGAAGAGGTTGAGCTTGAGGGCGCGCCTGAGGCCCCCGGCGATGTCGACGACGAAGGCATCGGGGGGCATTTCGGTGTCGTCGTCGAGATGCATCAAACGGTAATAGCCGTCGCTGTCGTTCACGGCAGCGAGGTTGGAGACCTGCGAGAACGACATCAGGTCCTCGGAAACGCCGCCCAGCGCCTTCTCCTCGACGGACACGTCGGGGAGGGACTTGCGCTTCACGCAGCGCACGTGCTCGCCCACCACGTACACCTTAAAGATCACGCCGCCGTGGTTCACGAACTCCTGCAGCACGATCGGCGGCTTGAGCTTGTTCAGTGCGTCACGCGTGAACACGAGCGCCATCTTGTGCGACTTGGCGCTGCCGTCGGCGACGAGAGGCTTTGCTATCACGGGAAACTTGAGGCTCTCCCAGGCCTGCGGATCCAGGAGGGTGGCCTTGTCGTATATCACAATCTGCTTTGGGATCCCGAAGGTCTCGGGTCGGTCTTCGATTCGGAGCTCCGACACGACCTGCAGCATCGAGATTCGGTTGTGGAGGCGCTCGATCGCCTCGGGGGCGTCGAGGATGACGGCGTTTGGGTAGAGGGTATGGAATTCCTGGAGCTGGCGCTTCCAGTCGTCTCCGTAGAGCTTGTGGAGGACGCAATCGAAGGGGCCCTGATCCGCGAGGGACTTGTCGGAGTCCACGCGCACGAGCTCGATCCCTCGCGATTTCGCTAGGCTCACCAGCGAGTCGCGGATGAAGCTGTTCTGCTTTTTCGGCGCCAGCGCGTACCCTATCACGCCGAATCTCTTCTCAGCCATTGATGCTGCAGCGCGCTGAATCACATTCCCAGAGAGAAACCCTAATTTGGGGGAGAGGGGGAGGGGTTTGGTGCTGGGTACGATGAAGATGAATATTCTGAACGAACGGAACGGAACGTAACGGAACGGATGACTGAGCGAGAGAAAAAGGACAGAAGGGAAATAGCGAAGGGGGTGGGGATATATAGCTTAGACTAGGGTTAGTGTAGATGGAGGGGAATGATAGGGTGACAGGGGTCGTGGCGTGTTTTGGGTTATGGGTTGAGGATCGCGCCGCTTTATGAAGCGCGCGTGGAAGTGTGGGAGGGTGATAATTATAAAGTGACAGCGGGTTGATGGTGAGAATGGGCAAAGTCAAAACATGATAAGTTTGGATGGGTGTTCTGGCTCTACTGGAATAGGATCGAGCTCTCAAGCGAAGGACCTTTTGACCTTTTGGTCTTTTGCCACTTTGAATAAACTAATTTTTGTAGGGGTGTGTTACTTGACAAATTTTTGTTTAGATTATATTTATTTTTTTGTCAAATTTTAAATTAGTTAGAATTTTTTCTCTGATAAATCAAAGAATCAAGAAAAAAAAATACAGAGGTGAGCAAGGTGACCTAACTTGACCCAAAATCACACAAACAAAAAAAAAAAAAAAAAAATATATATATATATATATATATATATATATATATTTAAGGTGATTTAGGACAAGTTAGTGGGTATGGCAGGTCAAAGAAACAAGTTAAAATGATTAGACGTGATCAGGTTCAGTAGTGATTTCTTTTTAGACCAATTGGAAACCAAACCAACCCTTAGAGTGTGTTTGGATAAAGAATTTTAATTGGAAAAAGTAATTTATTAGAGGATTTAAAATTCTTCAATTTAAAATTTACTGTTTGAATATTTTTATATGAGAAATTTAAATTTTTGAAATTTTAAAACAGAATTTTAAACAACTAAAAATGTGGAATTTGAATTTCCCTCCAAAAGGTGAGAAATTGAAATTCTCTTTTTTTTTAGAAGTTCTAAATGCACAACTTTTTGCTCCGTCTCATTCACCTACTTACTCCGACTTCCGCTACTCTCAAGACACCATCCACCTTAAGTGTTTTTCCGTGAATGAGGTTCAAAATTTTAAAAATGAAGAAATTCAATTTATTTATCCAAACACGAAATTTTGAAAATAAAATAATTTTAATTGATGTATTTTAATTTCTCTTAATTTTAAATTTCCCGAAATTTTAAAATACTCCATCCAAACGTACTCTAGGATTTGGCTTGCCATTAGTTCCTTTCACTAGATTAACTAATCCTAAAACACTAAATGATTTACTTCCATTTCTTGAAATTGAAACCCTAGCCACTCTTACCTCTCATCCCTTTTGCCTTTCTCCCTCAATCACTTTTGTCTCTCTCGCATCAGTGCGACGCCAATGTCTACGGCTTGACCATCAAACGTTCTTTGTCGCCACTTCTTGCTTTTTCTCGACGGAGGTGGTTGATGCCACCACCAACTTCCACATCGACTCCTGCCTACTCTCGTGTTGCTACTTCGCCATCTTCTATGGAGGTTGTTTGATGGTGGTCTGTGAAGAAGGTGGCACCATAAAAGGAAATGCCTATTGACGTTGGGTGATTTCTTTAAGCTAATGCGATTTTGATGGTGGCCTAGGGTTCAACATAAAGAAGGCAAGGGTTCACAATTTGGATGGGCGAGTTCAAGATGTTTGTGATTCAGATCTAGATATGTATTACCAAGATCGTAGATGGCCAAAAGTTCAAGATGCTCGCAACAAAATTTGTTCTAAGTCTTTGTTTATCAATAAGATATGTATTTCATTTTACTCTGAATTCAGGATTTGTTTATCAACAAAACATGTTCATCATTTTGTTCTCTGAATTTTGGATTTGTATTTTTTTTTCATTTTAGGAGTTGCCACCCTCTGGTTTACATGAAAAAACCCGACACTCATTCAAATCGAAACCCGCCCAAACTGAAAATGCACCTCGATCAAGTTTAGGACACAAATAGCAACCCTTTGGATTAGCTCAAACTAGGTTTTTTTGGCTCGGACTCGACTGATCCAAACTTGCTCACCCCTAATTTAATGTGTGTTTGTAAAGGAATTATAAACACATGTATCCTTCAATTTCCATGTCCAAACCTTAACATTGATGCCAAAGCTAATATTAAGTGTGTGTTTGGAAAACATTTACCAACATGGATCAATATTCTCTCTCCACGTCCAAATAACCAAAACTATTAGAAGATACATGTAACACCCCGTAGGCCTCCGACGTGTTATCATTAATAATATCAGATTAGCGTATAAAATATCAATTAATCAGTTCAGCGGAAACATAGGATCGTTTTCTTGGTACATTATGTATGGAATTACATAACAGAACCATAAAATCACGCCCCTGCTGATCCAGTTTATCAAAATCAACATAATAAGACAGATAACAGATCTTTAGGCAGAGTAACAACAAAATAAACATACACATGTACTCAGGGAAGGTATCATATACATATCATCAAAGTTCTGTACAAAATATACATCTCCAGTTCACACCA
>PYAF01004953.1:23290-41477 GCA_007407185.1 Glycine tomentella | reverse complement strand
TATATACATATATCCCAAGCTCTACTCATTTTCACAATTCAATTGTCATCCGAAAGGGGCTGAGATCCACTCAGAGCCCTGCTCTACTAGCCTCTCAGCTCAGAGCATCACAATCAAGACTCTAGCCTATCAGAGAACCATCAACAAGTGGCTCTACATAAGTCATACAGGCATATACAGAGCCAAGATTCAAAGTCATTATAATCAAGAACTGAAAGCTAATCCTTCATCTATTCTAGGCCCTGAACAACTTTCTCAACTGGACCCTGGGCTAATTCTAGCCCCAGCTCATATGGGTCACTATTCACAGGGACCCCCAGAATCAAAATTAAACGGTGAAATTTGAGGATCTTACCTCAGTGGCGACTCCAACAGCCTCAGAACAGCTTCCTCTAGCTTCTATATCCTATTCACGCTGTGGGTCTGCTCCAAGCTCAAGCTCTCTGAGCTTTTCCTCGGAGGTTCCTCTTCTCACTCAAATTGGGGTTTTCAAGGAAATTGATGAAGGATTCAAGCTTTCCAATCGGTTCCATGAAGATTATAGGGCTCAGGAAAGTGTTTAGGCTAGTGGTTAAGGTCCCTAAAAGCTTGGGAGGTCATCAATGGAGGTTGGAAGCAAGAGGAAGAAGAAGAAGCTGATTTTCTCCCAATTTTCGCGTTTCTGCCCCTTTATACTCGGCCTGCCCGACCTCTGGCGCCATCGGCGCCAGCTCCGGCGCCACTGGCGCCACTAAGTCGGTGAGGCTGGCGCTCTGAGTGCCACACCCGCGCCCCTAGCGCCGGTTTACAGAAACTGTGGCGCCCCGAGCGCCACTTCTGGCGCCTCCAGCGCCAACTTCCAGGGAGTCCGGCGCCCTGAGCGCCACATCTGGCGCCTCCAGCGCCAGCTTCCAGAGATCATGGCGCTTCCAGCGCCGGCCTGGCGCCCTTGGCGCCACTTTCCAGTGGTTTGGCGCCATCAGCGCCAATCCTGGCGCCACCGGCGCCGCACCCTTAACAGGGTTTTCTGACCTGAATCCCCGCGCGAAAATAAAGGTCCTTACAATACATATAGTTGTTTCTCACAAACATAGATCCAATTGAATCTGACATGCAAGCAAACATGCACTGATTGCTTCTAAAACTCATGTTACATCAAAAGTTCAAAATTGTTTCTAAATATGCTATTAGTTATTAAAAACAATCAGAAGTAAAATAGTACGAAATTTCTTCCCTTAGCCATATTAATCCTTTCAAAGACCATTTATTTTTATCAAGATTTGCAAGACTTATTTAATTAAAGGGTAAATACCCACTTTGGTCCTTGAAAGTGTTAGAAGGTGACAAACAGGTCCTTGAAAGATGAAAAATTTAAATTTAGTCCTCGAATGTGCAAAAAGTGTGATAGATTAGTCCTATAAATAATTTAATGACAAATTGATTCCTAAACTTTACAATTTAATGTCATATTGGTCCTAAAAATATAATTAATTGTCAAATTGATCCTTAAACATTACAACTTAATGACAAATTTATCTCACAAATTTAACTGCAGGACCAATGTGTGTCCTTTTGCATATTTAAGAATTAAATTTGAATTTTCTATCCTTCAAGAACTAATTTGTCATCGCCTCACATTTTCAAGGACCAAAATGAATATTTAATCTTAAATAAATGCATAATTCATTTTGGTATTAAATTGTCTATATTAGGTTTGTTTGGTCCAACTTTGTTGTTTAGCTTAAAATTAATTTTAAATTAAAGTTAAAAATAGAAGCGTAAATAAATAAATAAAGTTGTTTGTCATTTTTTTTCAATTTAAAAATCTCCTTTTAACCTAAAAGTTGTTTGGTAAGATTTTGAAAGCTTTATTTTTATTTAAAACTAGTTATATTGTTTAATAAAAAAATATATTTATAAAATAAAAATAGTGTTGAATCAATTTCATTTACATTATTTTTTAATAATAACTATGTAAATAAAATACTAAATACAAATACTTAAATCTTTTAATTTAAAAATGACAAAAATACTTCAGTAAAAATTATATTTTAATTTTCAAAAAATATATATAATATCAATCAAATAAATTTAAATTTAAATATTAATTACAAATGATAAAATATTTAAATTATTATATATTGTTAATCAATAAAAAAAATGTTGATAAAGAAGGGCAAAAGCCTAAACAAAAGATAACTACACAAAAATACTAAACTGTATAATCAACAACAACAAATCTTGTACAATATCGACCAGTATGATGGATAAAACTTGGTCTTTTGAAAATTTTTCTCAAACAAATATCAATGAATGAAAGGGTTCTTTCAAGGGGTCCGAAATCACTTTGAGCTTTGAAATCCTGTTCGCAAAACTTGGACACAATGTAGAAGTAAACTATAGAAAATAACTAGTTATATAGAAGCAATAAAAAAAACACAAAGATTTTATATGGATTCACTCCAACTCTTGAGTTATGTCTAGTTCTTCTTCAAAACTTGAAGGGTTCCACTAATAAATTCTTTAATTACAACCAAGTATTCTCTATGCCACTTATGGCTACAACAAGTACTCTCTAGGCCACTCCTAACACTACCCTTAATCTTCCCTTGAGATTAAGACCCAAGTATTCTTTGTCACTAGCCCACTCCTGGCTTTCACAAACATAGATGTTTGATAGAAAGTGTATTCTAATCACTCAAAGAGTGTTTACACAATAAGCTTGAATACAATGAAACTTGCTAACTTAGCAGAGATAAGATTCACTTAAGTTTCTTTTGTCCAATAAAATTGACAACGTTACAACAATTTGTTCGTTTTGACTCAGATTATTCTTTTTGTGATTCAACAACCTTAACACAAACATCTTCAAGCTTTATATAGACTTTAGAGCTTCGATTCGTTAAGAGGTCTCAGCTAGCCATTGTCTAATATACCTTTGGTACTTTACATGAGGTCGTTGCTATGCAAAGAAAGAGTGTAGGGACCACAAACACTTTCTGCAGCATATCTTCGTAGAAGTAAAACTTGTTAGTGACGTATAGTGCTCAGAGCTGACTTTCCACATACAAATCAAATATAATGTTAACAATATAACACAAAAGAAATTAAGAATGCCAAGACAAGACAATTTAAATCATCCCTTTTATACGCTATAGCACATATTGCTTACTGAACTTATGGACGTTACTTTTTTATGATTGCTTTTAGTTCTTGAGGATCAAGTAAATGTTCCATTGCCTTTGTACTATGAGCCAAGTGCTAAAGCATTTTTCTTCTCAGGACTGGACATTGAGACAATATCGTCCAATGACTGATACTTTGGTTATCATCCAAAACCTTTATGTTCATGTCTTTTGCTTGTATCGCATAGAAATAGATGAACCTGTAGCTTAAGCATGAAAGGTTAACACAAAAAAATAACTAGTTTTTGAACTTCAAAACCTTAAGGATTTAATTGTTTGGAACAATCCAATGTGACTTGGACACAATTAGACTTAAAAGCGCTGATACACGAACCATTGCGCAGTAATGTCCATCCAACAACCACTTGCCGACGTGCCATTTTTAAATCAATCAATTCCTTTCTTAAATTTTTTTTTAAAAATCATTATGTGTTATTTTTAAAAATATTAGAAAGAGACCATCTCCCATGGTTTTAAACATTAAAAAACATTCTTTATCTCTCATGGTTCTTCGAAGCCATTGTCGACATTCTCCAAGCCACCATCGTCTATCTTAAAAATCATTGTCATCGTCATCAAAGGTTTTCGACACCATCACATGTCCTCGATGGCGTAGCTAGTGAGTGACTTCCTCTCTTGCACTCACGTTTGTATTGAAGTTTGTCTCACATGCACACGCACATTGATATGTTTCTCTATAGCACGAGGGTTGCAGTTCTCACATGTTTGTGTCTATCACTGGTTGAGATTCATCTCTCTTGGGTTAAGTTTGTCTATCTCTCATATATGTATTCCTTCTCTAATATGATATAGAGTTTCTCATAAATTTGTGTTTTGATTTTATATGAGAACCTTAACCACTATGGTTTTTTCCTTTTGATTCTCTTATGGTTTGTTCTTTCAAATGGTATTAGGTCACATATCAAATAAACCTATTAACCAATTAGTCAAAAAAAGTTAACCATTTTCACTAACAGTGTTAACCATCTAACAATAATATTAAGAGAGATAGAGGGGGGAAATCCAAAAGTTTAGCCATATGTTTGGTTGTGATTCCTAGTCAATGTCTTTGTCATGCTTAAGTTAGGATTCAAGAATTATTATTTTGTAGAATACAAAAATAGTGTAGGTTCGTTCCATGCATGTTGAAATTCCAAATTTTATTCTGTGTGTGTTATTTTTGTTTTGGAATGTGTTAGACTCTTGGCAAGCATACCAATGTCGTAGCAAGTTACAAAATTTATAAAGAGATCGTCTACACAGAGACTTAAGCTACTCAGTTATTCTAGATATAAGTAATCAGTTCAATAGGTATGTACAACAAATATGATCGAAAATTCATGGTTTTACGAAAATAACGGATTTAGTGCGTCAAAAATACGAAAAATTACGGAAACTAATAAAATGAATTTAATTAATTTAAGAGAACGTAGGATTGGGTTTCATCGTTCATACCCTCAGTATACAATTAACATAAATACACATGAATCATTCTCTAACATTACTAATGCACACATTAATTCACCCCGAATCTATCCCTCACATTCAAGAATCCTAAGGATATTTACCGAATATTGATCTCTCGCATATGAAGTAAATAACTCAACATTACAATCATAATCTCGTGCTATTTACACATATATCAAATATTAAAAGAGATACATAAGGGTATGGAGATTACATCCAATCCTTTGGAGAAACTAGTCGATCATTTGTATATCAAGAGATCAACAAAAGACATGACGAAGGAGGCGATCCTCGATCCATTTCTGCAAACTTCCTTACATGACCTTTTTATAGGAAAAGGTGGAGCAGGTAAGGCAAACTCACCCAGGCGAGCTGTTACTTCATGTTGAAGAATGTTAGCTCACCCAGGCGAGCTGATTGCTAGCCTGGGTGAATTTGACTTCCAGAAAATTCTTCTTTTAACCTTTTTGCACTCTCCTCTTGTCTTGGTTGTTTTTGGATGCCACAAATACCTATTGAAACATCGAAGTTGAATGAATGAATCTTCCAAAATGTAAACACAACATTTATATATGTAAAAAATATAAAACAACTAGGATTAGGGCAAGTTTATAAGAGAATTTATTGAAATCAAAAGATAAGTGCCAACATTATAATCTCGAAAGTAACTAAAATATGAAACTTATCAATATGACAAAAAAGTGCCTAAATATAATTGTATTGTTTTTTAAGTCATATGTGGGAGTGTGTTATGGAAATTTGATTAAAGATGATTCAAAATGGTACTCAATGCATCTATTATGTTGAAGTGTTGTGTTATGAAACAAATTGTGAACGTCAAAGATTTGTGTTTTCAATTTCCAATGGTGAAGTTTGTAGATTCATGTGCCTTCTTCATTATGGCATTTGGTTACTTTAAATAAACTAAGAAAAGGTTACACGACAAAATACAAAACAAAAATGTCAATGTAATAGGTATATCTAGGAGGTTTAATTAGGACAGTCTAACGGTAAGACCCAAAATGCCATGTTTTATCTTTCAACATGTCTAAATAAGAATGTTTTGGTCCAGAAATCTGATGCCTTTGGTCTGTAAGAGAATATGATATTTTGAGACTACACCACACCCAAAATAATGATCCAAATCTGTTAAAACTAGAACTTATAGAGCTAAAATTTAGACAACAAAGCAATGACCTAAAACTTAACTCCATGTAAAAATCTAGAGCCAAATAGTTTTTGTAGCTTAATTTTATGACTTGGTATAATGGCAGCCAAAAATAATTTTAGCATTACTTTTCATCTTTTACACATGACTATTTATAAGCACAACCTAGCATTAATATGTTGTTGAAGATTTTAAACATTTATTCTAGTATCTAATGTGTTGTAAAGAATAAACCATTCTAGTGGATTGTGTTTATGTAGACTAACTTTGTTCATATTATTTTGATTTTTTTTCCTCAACTTCATTGGTCATGGTGGTTGTAATGATTTTATGAAACCTTCATTTCTTAAAGCCTTCAACTCTTTGTAGTTGACTGTAGGCATGGCAACGGGGGCGGTTGGGGGATGGTTTTTGCTTATACCGCCCCCGCCCCCGAAAACTGACGGGGCTAGAAATTTGCCCCCACCCCCGCCCCCGACGAGGGTCGGTTTTCCCCGCCCCTGCCCCCGAACACTTAAAAATTCAAGTTAAAAATTCACATAAAAAAGAGCATAAAGTGAAAGGAATAAAATTGTGCAACATCATTTTGTATATTGAAGAAACATTTATAAACAAACCAAAACATAAAATAAATTAGATGACCAAGGAAAAGTCCATAAAAGACCAAGGAAAAATTAAATATATTTTTCACTAATAATAACATCATAAAGACAAAGTCTAAACACACTACCAGATGTTGCAAGGATATGTTCACAATGGAAACTTTGAACTGTTGATCAACAACCACAACATAAAAATTGACGGTGCTAAGTCTTAAACGTATGTAATTAAATAAAATTTCAACATTAGATGTAGGCATGTAGTGTTCATTGCTGGAAAATAAAATTAGTTACACTCCTAATTCTTCAATCATTTGATGAAGTATTCATTCCTCCAAGTGGTTAGCAATGCAACTTCCCATCATATCACTTGCATTATCACCTGGATAAACTATAAACCAAAATTATAATATAAAGAAGAAATTGATCATTTAAAAATTTACATTCTTATATGGCATATACCTTCATCATCTGAAGCTATCTCATTAACCAAAGTAATACTTTCTGCAAGAATTTTAGATTTCAAAATACTTATATCAAATATAACATAATGCAAATAATCAATTATCAAATTAAAAATAAATAGTCATTTAATAGCATAACTAACTTAAGTATTCAAGACATTACCATCAGTTTTAGCACTCAACAACCAACTTCTAGTGCACATCAGTGCCTCTAAAGTAGTCCAATGAAGTCGACTATGATGAGGACTTAAAATTTGGCCACTGGTACTAAAAGCAGATTCAGAAGCCACTATTCATACAGGAATATCTAAGATATCCTTTGCAATAGCTTGAAGTGTTGGATACTTGAGACCATTCGACCTCTACCACCACAAAATATTAAAATCACTAGATCTTGGTAAAACATCCTCTTCTAAATAATGATCCAACTCTATTTTAGCATGAGAACTTTTGGCCTTTTTTTCCTCAAAACATACTTATCAAATTCACATAGTTCATCACCTTCAACATTACCACCTTCAGGTAATGGAGAGTTATGGAAGGAGTCATCATTCATCTTGGATTGATAATTAGAAAGCAAGTCATAACACAACTATCTAATTTTACTAACTTAAGCAAAACAGTCATGTTCATACAATTTTTCATAATAATATTGCAACAACTCCATTTTATACCTTGGATCCAAAACAGTAGCAACTCCCATTATATCATGGATCACATCCCAATATTTATCAAATTTAATCATCGTATTTTCTGCCATTTTATGAATGAGTTCATTAGGAGAAGTAATTCACTGCTTGATTGCCAATTTGATCTCACAAATCTTTGAAAAGTACATGTTAGCTGTTGGTTGTTTAGTGGCAGAAAATATTTCTGTTACAGCATTAAACACTTTCAACGCCCCACACACATCCTTGGCAAATTGCCACTGTGAATAACTAGGCAAGCAAGTATATTGGAAGTCCCGCTGCTTCAATTGAGTAAACACAACTTCATATGATATAAAATTTTAAGCATTTTATAAGTTAAGTTCCACCTAGTTGGACAATCTAAAACCAAACTCTTAGTGCACGGGATCCTTAATTGTTTGGCTGTCTCCTCAAATTTTCCTTCCTTTTTGGTGTGGCTGTCCAAAATGCTACACTATCCCTAATCTTCTCTATTCCATCTTTCACAATTTCCAACCCATCTTTTACAATCAAGTTCAATATATGTGCACAACAACGCATATGAAGTAATGTCCCATCCCTTAATAAATTTCCTAAGTGTAACTTATCTTTAATTTTGTCAATGAGTTTGTCATTTGTGCTACAATTATTAAGAGTAATAGTAGACAATTTTGTATCAATGTTCCAATCCATCAAACACTCAACTAAAACATTACAAAGCTTTTCACTTGAGTGAGGAGCAGGAACATAAATGAACCTAAAATAATATATAAATAGTTCAACAATTTTATCATGCAACAATTCAACAATAATATAAAAAAATCAAGTTTTTAACATACCTCAAAATATGAATATTTAAGTTCCAAAAGGCATCTATATAATGAGCAGTGATAACCATATAATCTTTTTTCTGATTGCTTACAGTCACATGTCTGATGTGATGGCAATTCTTCCTTGAAGATTATCTAATAACTTCAAAGTTGTTGATCTCTCTTCTTGATAAATTCTGAATATTTCTTTTTTAATCGTGTTTCTAAAGGAACTTGAAAGACAGGTTGTAAAGCTGCTGAGTATCTCTTAAAACCAACATGATCCACAATGGAAAGTGGATACTCATGCATTATAATTGCATTTGCAAGCTCTATCCTTGCCTTATCTGCATCATAAGTTCCTGTACTTAACTCTTGCTTTCCATGGACAACCTTAGACATGAGAAATGTTTGCCTTGTACTTCCTCTCATGGAAATCTTGTACTTAACACAAATTTGTTTATGCCCCCATAGGTGCATTGTTCCATTTTTTGATTTTCCTCCCAACAGTTTCCCGCAATAATTGCATTGGGCCTTGTCTTGTCCATCAATTTTGACCTTTTTGAAATGCTGCCAAATCTCACTTTTAAGCCTACTTATTCCTGTTTGTGTTGTACCCTCCAAATTATCAGTTGTGTCTTCTGCTTCATGTAGCGTAATGGATTCATTGGGTGTTGCTGAAGGAGCATGACTAGCAGAAGGTGAAGGAGTATAACCAAGATCAGGAGAAGGTGAAGAAGTATAGCTAGGAGTAGGAGTTGTATCTTGATGTCCACTTTCTTGATCTACCATTTCTTTAGAAGCAGTCAAATAAGAAACATATTAATTAACTAGAAGAACTTGCTTCAGTGAAAGAGTGCCTTGTTGCTTCAACAACAAAAAAAATATGTGTTTTGAAGCAAATATTCATCGTATGACAACTTTGCTAGAAGTATATGCTAAGTTTGACAGTGTATCATATGCAGATAATGTGTTTTGTGCAAAACAGCCAAGGACTTTGTATATTGAAAGTGCTATGAATGCATGTTTTGCAAAGAATATGATGAGATTTCAATGGGACAAAGAGGGATTGATATGAATACTATACTTATATCAAGAAGACCAAATATTAAAAACATGTATGCTAATTGAGAGAATATAGCAGCAAATTATGGAACAGCTTGGGTGGAAGAGTTAGTATAAGTGAAGAAGTTGGAACTTTGATATGTGCCTAGCACATGATGCTTTCCAAGCTCAATTAGATCGTTAAATGCATCATTTTATATGATAAATAACTTCCAATTGGTGTGAATACAACTTATGTGCTTCAATGAGATATTTTGGTCAAGATTGGATGATTAGCAGGTGAATTAGCAAGGAATTATGCAGAGAAGAAGGTCTGGCGCCATCAAGCCTATGTACAATCAGGGGTACATAGGCTAGTTCTGCATGATGGCGCCATCAGCGCTAGTCCCGCGCCTGGAGCGCCTCCGTCTCTGGAGTATGGCGCCTGGAGCGCCATGTCCGCGCCTGGGGCGCCAGCATTTCTGCAGTTCAGCGCCTGCAGCTCCATTCTGACGCCCAGAGCGCCACAATTTCGCCAGCCAGCGCCTGGAGCGCCATGACCGCGCCTGGGGCGCCATTATTTCTGGAAGTTGGCGCCTGGAGCGCCGTGCCCACGCTAGGAGCACCACAGGTCGTAGAATCTGCATAATGAGGGCAAAACAGAGATTTCACTGGCTACTTTATAAATAATGAAGCCTCAGCACTGAAGAAGGGCTTTTGGACGAAAATCACTACCAAAGGAGGAGAAAGAAGGCTTGGGAGCTGAGCTAGAGTTTGGGTGTGAGGGGAAGAGGGTCCTTCCCTCTTCCCTTCCTCTTCTTCCTTTGTACATATCATCAAGCATGCTTCTTTTTGTTGTACCAAGGCCATCCCTGTTAGGTTTGGCTAGTTTCCTTTTGTAGTTAGGGCAAATACTCTATGTAAATCTCATTTGGAATGGATTGAATGTTATTATTCCTTTATGCTATGTTATTTCATTACACTTTGCTTGAATCTCTTCATCTCTTTCTTAGACCTAATCAATCTAGGTAAGAGTTTAGAGCTAGGGTTCACAATAGGGATATTGGGGCTCTAGTCTTGGAACCAAGTGTGGTGACTTGTTCTACATCACCTAGGGATAGGTATGTAGGCTTGCAATCCTTTCTAGTGCATCACTTAATGCTTAACCTAATAAATGCTACTAAGGAATTAGGGTATTGAAAAGGGTTAAAGGGTTAATGTCACTAAGGGATTAAGGCTTAACCATTATTGAATGAGGATGCATGATTGAATAGCTAGTGTAGATGAATGTTACAACCAATCCATGTAAGAATGTCAGGAGTGTGGGGTGTGGGTTTCCCTAACTACATTAGCTTACGTTTGGTACAACCATTATCTATTTTGTCATAATACTTTATGTTAATAGTTAGATTTTAATTCACCTTGCACACACACAACAGCACATTTCTCTCATACCTTTTGCCATCCAACCTATAGATACGATTTATAATTTAATTGGTCAAACAATCCTCGTGGGAACGATATCTTTCTTATCACTTTATTACTTGAGCGACCGGTGCACTTGCCGAGTACGCAACAAACTTTAGGAGTGGTTGGCAAGGATTTCAGATCTGATATGGAGCTAGAGGAGGGGCTTGAGGAAGTTAAGGGTCAAGACAATCATGATCAAGAAAATATCAGTAATAATAAATTGCTATTAGTGCTACAAGTGCAGACTTGATTCAGCTTGGTTGTGCATGTAAAGATGAGCTAGGCATTGCATAATTGAAAGTGAAGTGAGTTTGGTCAAGAAATTTGGAGGCTCATGTGCTACATAATTGAAAGTGCAATTGAAATCAGCAATGAATAAATAAATGATAAAATGAACAAAATAATTACACATAGAGCTAAAAGCACATAATTACACCTCAGCACTTTTATAAAGCTAAAAAATGCTGAAAGATACAGCATTCTCATACAACTTTTTGATTCTCATAGAGCTAAAAGAACAAAATTACACATAGCAATACCCTGAGGTGAAATTATTATAGGATGAGTTATAAAGTGCCAAAATATGTAGCTTAGATGCATTTAATTGAATGAGAAGGTATTTGTGACTCTTCGACAAAAAGTTTATAGAATATGTTTATGTTGAAACCAGTAAAGGTTCTATGAGCTTTTGAGTACTATATGCACAAGAACATAAAAGAGAAGATTCAAAAGAGGTTTTGCTTAATTACAAAACAACAGAAGATTCCCTTCTCAACAAAAACTGCTATTTTCCTTTCTTAAATAGGATTACAATTTTACAATCCATATATAGCAAAAGATTTTATTGAAAAAGAATGTCTGTCAAATTGTATTCTAAAAATTTTGCAATGACTTGAAGACAATCTCAGGAAACCTAGTGTTTTCAATGAAATAGAAAAGGTGTAGGAGCTTCTGGAAAATTTTCTATTTATTAGTGTTTTATATAGCAGAATACTCCAATCCTGATGTCATTTGACTATTCTTGTTGTTATTTCTAGTATATACTACTAATTATAAAATTCATCAGAATTAAACATTAATTTTGCAGATTTTGTTAATGCAGAAATCCATGATTCTTAATATACTATTAATTGAAGTTTATTTCCTACTAAAGTTGGCAAAAAGTTCTAAAAGTTGAAGGCACAATTGGTTAAATTAGTATAGTTACATACATAAAAGGGCAACAGGGCACATAAATGGCTAAATCAGCCCAATGCACACAATAATGCCCCTAATTCCAATGATACTCTTGATAATTAATATTAATTTATATATATATATATATATATATATATATATATATTGGTGTAGCTCAAAGAGATGCAACCCAAAGCAAAGATTAGAAGCTATACTTTCAGCCTAGATTAGTCTTAAAAGCACACTAAATTTAAGTAAACTTAGACTGAGATTCTGTGAATGAATAAAACTAACTTAATAATTTCAAGTATAAAAAATGACACAAGTTTTACATCCCACATAAAACTCAAAATACACAAATTTTACAGTCAGACAAACCAATCACTACACAAAAACTACAAATCTAAAATAATCATTAAAAACAATGTGATGATGAAGTTGCCTGTTAAATGCTTACTTCTCAGCTACCAATTCTTTCAATGACAACACCAAAATGTTCAAAAGAGAGCAACAATCATTCACTTTCAGTCACAACAACACCTAGGCAAAGAAAAAATCAAAACAGAAGCAGAGTTGGCTTCAAAGGGACAAATATATACAATAACCTCCATATGGGAAACCTATGAGAAGGGCTATATAGAATCTTAAAAAAACCTATATACTATTGTAACCAACAACAACAAAGATTCGTGCTAAGTAACCAATAAACCCACTGAACATAAACCGAAAAAACTAGCAAGTGAGAGTTTAAGAACCCACAAACCAGAAAGAAAACTAAAAGCTATGTACCAAAAACTATTTTGCAAGGCCAGCGACGCGTGCAGGTTCTATTTTCAGTTAGTGGAAGATGTGAATGATAGTGAAGCCTCAGGAGAGTTTTGAATTGGAGGAAGATGCTAGGGTTCTGCGTAGGGAAGTGAAAAGATTGGAGGTGAAAGTTTCGGAAGAAATGAGACCCAAAAAAATGCAGGAAGCTAAATAACAATGGTTACCTGTTGTGAATGCACCCCAGCCGTGAATGTCGTCCAGCGCCGTGAGTGAGAGAGAAGTTGTCGTGAGTGAGAACTGAGAAGTGAGTGAGGGTGAGGGTTAAGGACTTAGGGTTCGTTTTTTCTCCTTATATATATATAAGGATATTTTTGTAAATTTAAGTATGGAGGGGCGGGTTCGGGTTTGGGTTCGGGTACCTACGAATTCGGGTCCAGCTGCCATGCCTAGTTGAGTGGTATTATCGAATAATTTAGTTAATAAGTGTGTTACATGATGTGCTCTGTATTGTTTTAAGGTTATGAGCATAATGCTTAATGTTTCACAATATTTTAAAGTTATTAACTGTATTATTCCTAGTGGTAACTAAATTATCTAGGGTAATACATTTAAAGTATGTATCATGGTTCATTCTCTTATTGTGAATGGTTACTGATGTTGTAACATCCCCAAAATTAAAAAAATGTGATGATAATTGGATAGAAGTATGTTTAGAGAAAAATAACTATATCACTCTTTCCAAAAGTAGAAATTACTAGAAAACCCTTAAGATAAAAACTACAAAAATGCCCTTGGACAGTTTTGAAAATGACCAAAATACCCCTAGGTTGAATGGCATAATTACCAAAATGCCTCTAGGCCAAAAATGATCAAATAACTTTAGAAATTTTGTAGAAACTTGATGAAATTATAAAATACACTTAGCTGACTAAGTATCAACATATTTTGTGACAGAAAACTCTAGAATAAAATTTCTACAAGTTTTAGAAGATGACAACTTTGAGGTTGTATTCAAGAAAACTCAAACATAAGAAAAATATGGAAAAATGATACAGATAATCTAAGGAATTTTCTCTTAATTATAAAAGGAATTGTAACACCCCGGACGTGTTATCATTAATAATATCATAAGCGCGCTATCAGCATTATCTGAACGCAGTGCGGAAGCGATAGAATCGTTTTTCTTGATTACATTATGCATATCATAAACAAGCCCCTGAGGATCCAGTTAACTCAAACATAAAACAACATAGGTAGAGAACATAAGAGTCTAAACAGAGATAATCAGGAGGAAACATAACTCATACAAATACATAGCCTGTACATATACATACAACTCATAAGTTCTACCACATCTGTGGTTATACAATATAAATATGTACAGACAACGGGTGTACGCTCACACCCTATACTATACACAATACAAGACAGAGATCAAAAGAAAGAGACTCTTCTAGTCTTCATCTGCAGCCCATGACACTCCAGCATACACCACTCGGGCCTCCTGCCCTGTGGTAACTTCTCTCCTCTAGAAGTACCTGAAAAACCACAAACCCCACACAGGGTGAGACAAAAGTCTCAGTAAGCTCAGGGTTCTGGGAGATCTTCCCTTACCCTGGTTCACCACCAAGCACACACACAAACAGATAACAGAGCTAAGGCATAATCCTAGCTCACAACATAAAGCCTAGGACCTTAGCCTAGCTTTCACACAATCCCAGCTGCCTGGGTCGTCGACGGATGCTCTCAGCATCAGAGGTATCCCACCTCATACTGGCTCTCAAGCCATCTCAGACTAGTCTCACAGAGGTATCTAACATAGTGTCTCTCACTAGACACTTAACATATCAGAGAGGCACCGCCTCTTTATCACATAAACATTGCCTGAATCCACAATTTAGGACTTCACCACTTTGCCTGAGGAGCTCCTCAACTCAGGACTTTCATAACCACCTGCCTGGGAATAGCCATCCAGGACTTCATAATCACTTGCCTGGGAATAGCCCTCTAGGACTTCATAACACATGCCTGGGCAAGAACATCCATAGTTGGGCAATCACCTCTAGGACTTTCCACAACACGTGCCTGAGAGAGATCATCCCACACCGGGGGCACTCCATCCCTCAGGACTTTCCTCTGCCTAGGAGAGATCATCTCACGACGGAGGCACTCTATCCCCTAGGACTTTCCAATTCAACGCCTGAGAGGGATCATCTCACACTGGAGGCACTCAACCCCTCAGGGCTTCACATCACATGCCTGAGAGAGATCATCTCACGCAGGAGGCACTCAATCCCTCAGGACTTTCCACTGCCTAGGAGAGATCATCTCACTATGGAGGCACTCAATCCCCTAGGACTTCCCATCAGCTGCCTGAGAGAGATCATCTCACACAAGAGGCACTCATCCCTTAGGACTTCCAAGTCACATGCCCGAGAGAGATCATCTCACGACGGAGGCACTCAATCCCTCGGGACTTCCAGTCCACTGCCTGAGAGTGATCATCCCAACCCGGGGCACTCATCTCTCAGGACTTCACAGCACTAGCTTGGGAAAACCCTCCAGGCTTATCAATATCTCTGCCTAAGGAGGAACATCCTTACAGGACAATCCAACCTTAGGACTTAAGGCGGAGAGCAGTGGCACCTCCCAAGGAATCTCAGCTATTCCAGGGAGTCCTCAAACTCTTCCTCTGGCTAGGGAACCTCAACTAGCCCGATACTAGTCCAGTATCCTATAGATTCCATCACCTGCAATCTCAGGTGCATCATCACCCTCACACTATCTCAGTCTCTATCCTAGGGTTCATCATACATTCACATTTCTGGAACGGTCTGAGTATCACTCCAAGTACCGTTCATCTAGCCTTTCAGGCTTTAACACACATAATAATCAAGATAGGCCACTTGGGCCTTTCATTCCATAGCATGCCCATAAACAAATACAAAACAAGCATGGCATGCATCAATTACCCGCTTGGGTGGTAAACGAGAGAAAGGGACTAATTCCCAAAGCGATGAGCTTACCTGATAGCTGTGCCTGCAACACCAGCTTCTTGCATAATGGTCTGCTCCTCTGGCAACTCGTGTCAAGCCCTATCAAGGCAACCAACCACATATCACAAACCATTCAAGCAGATAAATATAACAAGCTCATCAAGCAGTCCTCAACTGCCTCAGAGAAAGGAACCTCAATCCTTTCTATCAACCCAAGTTATCTAACTTAAGGTTTCTCAGGCTCATCCTCTACAAGCCTTTCCATATACCTTCAATGGTCTATTTCAGATCAACCATGGCTTTAGAGTCACCACAGACTCAACACAAGCCAACAACAGTGAGCATCAAAGCTCTCTCAACCCAAACTCTCTAGGATTTCTCAGGGCTTGGACGGTCTATCTCGCCAGACACCGTCTCCATGGCCTATCAGGCATCTCAAGCCCATCACGAAGGCTCTTGCATGTCTCAAATCAAGTGACTCAGTCCAAGTCACACATGCACAACCTAGAGTCAAAACCACATTCACCAAATCACAAACTGAAAGCTAATCCTCCCTCCTCTCATCAATCTAACCACTTCTCTCAACTAGACCCAGAGCTAATTCTAGCTCTATCACAGATGGGTCACTATTCACAGGAAACCCCCAAATCTAAAATCAATCGGAGAAACTCGAGTTTCTTACCTCAGAATCAATGAGGAAGGCCTCTGGGCGGCTCTCCCTAGCCCTGGTGCAGCTGAATCACCGCCGTTCCTCGTCCAAGCTCGAGTTCTCTTCAGCCCTTCTCAGAGAAAGAGATTTCTGGGGTATCAAGGAGAAAGGAAGAAGGATTCTAGCTAAGATTTGGTTTCTAGGAGGTTTGATAGGCTTAGGAAAGTGTTTAGGGTCACAAAACTGGAGTTCCCAGAGCTTGGAGGTCCATTAATGGCGGAAAAGGCACTGGGGAAGGAGAAAGGGAGATTTTCCCTTCAGAAAACGCGATCCCCTTATATATATACTCTACACCGACCTTTCCGCGCAGATCGCGCGGGACACCGCGCCATCTGCGCCAGCTGCAGACGTTGTGGCGCCATCAGCGCGACTAATGGCACTGTCTGCGTGAACCTGTCGAGCCTATGGGGCGATCCGCGCCAACCCCACGCGATTCGCACCAACCCCGCGCGATCCGCGCCACACTCCAAACCCAGTTGGTGCCCCTAGCGCCAACTCTGGCGCTCCAAGCGTGGACCTCTAGCGAATCTCGTGCTACCAGCGTGACCCTGGCGCCCCTGGTGCCACATTCCAGAGAGTCTGGCGCCATCCGCGCCAGTTCTGGCGCTAACCGCGCCACACCCTCAACAGGGTTTTCTCATCAGGACTTCTGGCGCTATCCGCGCGGCATCCCACGCCGTCCGCGCCAGAAGTGAGAGTCTTACAGGAATAAACTCATTTGATGAACCAATTTAGTAATTTTAATAATCAAAAGTAAATGGACCAATTAGAATTAAGGTAAATGTAAATTGTAGGTAAATAATACCCTAAATGTATCACTTGTAAGAAATTTTAATAGGATTATGATTAACCTAGAATTATATTACTTTTAGGTGTGAAAATGTAAATTAGATTTTTCTAAAAGCTAGAAACAATTTAATTTCAAGGATACTATAATAAGTAAAAGAATGAAGAAAAGCATAACTAAAGCCTAGCCATCCTACGAAGGAAAGGAAAACAAATGAGGATTTCACTACAAGCTTGGTACTCCACATGCAAATTAAGAAGGAAGGAGGATGATGTAGAATTCTCAAGAACATGGACACTTTTAGGGTGAAGAACTAATAGCCAATAGGATTAAACCAAATAGAAAGCTAAGTCATCATAACCCTAGAGATATTTATAGCCAAGCTTTCTCTATACTCTACCATCTTTCACGTGGACAGCTCTAGACATTATTTCAACAATCCCAATGGTCAAAAGTTACATATGTGGGATAGTAGTGTACCTTTAAAATTTTAAGAAGATCCAACGGTTAATGAATTCACAATCAATATTTTACTAAAACAGGTTTTGGGGTAAAATCAAAAATGAAGAAAAGCACAAAATCTTCCAAAAATCTAGCCAATCCACGAAAATTGGTGAAGATTGCTCTACAAGCCAAGCTACTCCACGTGCACATCAAGAAGAATGAAGAAGTGTTGAGAAAAATCAAGAAAAGGGACATTTGTATGGTTAAAAAGCAAGAACTCATATGATTGGACCATTTGTAAAGCAAGGTCATAATGACCTAGAAGATATTTCATGGCAAAGGCTTGTTAAACAAGTTCATTAACACTATAAATAGAGGGAGTAGTAACCGAAAACATCAAGCCTCCAAGGGAAGTGAACGTGCAACATCCCTTACCTTCCTTTCATATTTCATT
>PYAF01004953.1:3131-15468 GCA_007407185.1 Glycine tomentella | reverse complement strand
GCTAGGACATCAACTTGGTATCTTGACAGTGGATGCTCTAGACACATGACTGGAGACATGTCCCTTCTCTCAAATCTGACTTTAAAAGAAGGAGGATATGTCACTTATGGTGATAACAACAAAGGGAAGATCATTGGTGAAGGCAATATTGGAGACAACATTAAGGCAAAGATAAAAAATGTGTTGTATGTAGATGGACCAAAGCACAATTTATTGAGCATAAGTCAGCTGTGTGATAAAGACTTTAAAGTTAACATCAAATTTACCTAAGTATTTTTGGGCTGATGCTGTAAGCACTGTGTGTTATACTTTGAATAGATTACTTATAAGGCCTATTTTAAAGAAAACCCCTTATGAGCTATACAAAGGAAGAAAACCCAATGTTTCTCATTTAAAAGTGTTTGGCAGCAAGTGTTTTGTACTGAACAATGGAAAAGAATCACTTGGAAAATTTGATGCTAAGGCAGATGAAGCAATTTTCCTTGGATATTCATTACATAGCAAGGCATATAGAGTATTCAATAAAAGAACAATGTGCATTGAAGAATCTGTACATGTGACTTGTGATGAAACTAACCCCTCTAAGGAGGAAAAAGAATTGGAAGGTGATGCAGGTCAGCTGGAAGAAGTAATTGAAATTGACAACACCTCAACCAAAATTGAAGAACCAAGAGCTGAAACAGAAGCAAGACCCACAATTCCTGTTCAAATGCCTAAATATTGGAGAACAACAAGAGACTTTTCACTTGACAACATAATAGGTGAAGTTTCAAAGGGAGTATCTACTAGATCCTCATTAAAAAACCTATGTTGTGATATGGTATTTGTTTCACAAATTGAGCCCAAGAACATTGATCAAGCCTTGAGTGATGAACATTGGATGCATGCCATGCATGAAGAGCTCAATCAGTTTAAGAGCAATGAAGTTTGGGAACTTGTTCCTAGACCTTCATCTCTTAAACCCATTGGCACAAAATGGGTTTTTAGAAATAAGCTTGATGAGAGTGGAATCATAGTCAGAAATAAAGCTAGATTGGTTGCTAAAGGTTATAACCAAGAAGAAGGCATAGACTATGAGGAAACTTTTGCTCCAGTTGTAAGATTGGAAGCATTTAGGTTATTACTTGCATATGCATGCCTCATGGATTTCAAACTTTTTCAAATGGATGTTAAAAGTGCTTTTTTAAATGGATACATTGAGGAGGACATATATGTTGAACAACCTCCTGGTTTTCAAGATTTTAAACATCCAAATTATGTTTACAAACTGAAGAAGGCACTTTATGATTTGAAACAAGATCCAAGGCAATGATATGAGAGGTTAAACAAATTTCTGCTTGAACAATCTTTTACAAGGGGCAATGTTGATAAAACTTTGTTTATCAAAAGGCTTGGAAATGATTTCTTATTGATTCAAATTTATGTGGATGATATTATATTTGGTTCTACTAACCATAAGTTATGCAAGGATTTTTCATCAGCTATGCAGAAAGAATTTGAAATGTCAATGATGGGTGAACTTACCTTCTTTCTTGGACTGCAAGTAAAACAATTGAAGAATGGAACATTTCTTAACCAATCCAAGTACTGTCTTGAGATTATTAAGAAATTTGAGATGGAGAAAAGCAAGGATGCTGCAACTCCCATGGCCACATCAACATACCTTGATTCAGATGAAAGTGGAAAGAAAGTTGATGAGTCAAAGTACAGAGGAATGATTGGATCATTGTTGTATTTGACAGCTAGCATACCTGATATAATGCTTAGTGTTTGTTTGTGTGCTAAATATCAAGCTAATCCTAAAGAATCACACCTTACTGCTGTCAAGAGAATTATGAAATATCTAAAAGCTACTCCAAAAGTTGGTCATTGGTATCCAAAAGGTGCTTCTTTGAATATTATTGGTTATTCTGATTCTGATTTTGCAGGTTGCAAATTAGATAGGAAAAACACAAGTGGCACTTGTCATTTGCTAGGAAGCTCATTAATTTCATGGCATTGCAAGAAGCAATCATGTGTGGCATTATCCACTGCAGAGGCTGAATACATTTCAGCTGGAAGTTGTTGTGCACAAAGCTTGTGGCTCAAACAACAAATGCTTGATTATGGAGTGGAATTGAATGCTATAACTCTACTATGTGACAATACAAGTGCTATTAACATATCAAAGAATCCAATTATGCACTCAAGAACAAAGCATATTGAGATAAGACATCATTTCCTCAGGAATCAAGTTCAAAAAGGTAACATAAAGGTAGAATTCATTGACACCAATCATCAACTAGTTGATATATTCACAAAACCACTGTCAGATTTTATACACTTAGAAACATGCTAAGGATTCTTGATGAAAACAATATTATCTAGCTTGATTATATGTGTTTCTATGTGATGATTGAAAGCCTATATATCAATGAATGCTTAAATATGTGTATCATTGTCAAAAAGCTGCTAAAATGCTCTGTATCTGATGTTTTGTCTGTAGTAACGAAATTTGCATACATGTAATCGATTACATTATAATGGTAATCGATTATTCTTCACATCTCCAGAAACTACTTCTCTCTGGAATAATCGATTACAATGTTCTAAATTCAAAAACATCAAGTATGTCTCTCTGGAGTAATCGATTACTTATGAGCCATAATCGATTACCATTCATATTAAAATGATGATCACTCTGTGATAATCGATTACCAATGGTCCTGATACTTGGATATCTGATTCAAGCTGTAAAATAATCGATTACTTAAGCAAAGAATCGATTACTGGTCATCTTCAACCTTTGATCAAGAGACAAATAATTGATTACTTATGAAAATAATCGATTACCACGTGTTTGCAGAAAGCCTAATTGAACTGGAATAATCGATTACATTACAAAATAATCGATTATTCATGCTGTTGTCTGAAATCTGATAGGTTTTTATGGTTAATTAAACTGACCAATCCGTTTTAAAACCAACACCCAATGTCATTAAACCATCCCAACAGCTATACTTTTCAAAATAATGAACGTTAGAAGCCTAATCTTTGCTTATAAATAGTGATTCAAAGGCATGGTTCACTACACTTAGCCATTTCTGTCCCGGTTCACTACACTTAGCCATTTCTGTCCCTTTGCATATTTTCTGCAATTTTCTGCTTCTCTGTGTGTCTAAAAGCTTTGTCTAAGCCTTTTTCTAGTATCATGTCTGAGCCTGCTTCCAAAAGAATTAGGAAACCAAAGAGGAGACATGGTGAATCCTCTTCTCAACCCCAACCTCAACCTGAACCTCAACCACAACCCATTGATAGGCTTGATATTTGGTTCTCTTCTGAGACAGATAAGATAAACTTCCTTCAGTTTAATGCCACTGAGCCTGTGGCCACACCCAAATACATAGAGCTTGACTGGTTTATTAGGCAAGGATTCCAATTTCCAGCCTATCTTGAGTCACAAAGCCTTAGGAGGTTTCTAGAGATGAAGGGTACCTTCTACCCAGATTTAGTTCGAGTTTTCTACACCTGCTTGAAGGGTTCAATGCAGGGTGACATGAGGTCCAAGGTAAAAGGGGTAGCCATGCACATCACCCCTGAAATTTGGGAGATTGTGGGAGGGATTGTGTGTGAAGGAGCCTGCAGATTTAATGAAGACCCCGATGGTTACAACAAGATGGACACATACAGGAGCATGCTTCATGACCCAAACATGAGGCTTAGGACCAGACTTGGCACAGGTCCTATGACTGCAAAAGATAGGATGCTGCACTACTTAATCACATATATCATAACTCCAAGGGCAACCAACCATGCCCAAGCCACTGATGAAGATCTTCAGTTGGTGTATGGGCTGAAGCACCATATTCCCATGAATTGGGCTTTGATCTTTGAAGAGATCATGCTGAAATCCAAAAGGTTGGTTAATTACCCTTTCCCCTATCCTGTTTTTGTTTCAAGGCTCATAGATCATTTCAACATTGATGTTGAAAATGAAGTTGTAGATAACACTCTCTCCTACAACAGTCAAATTAAGGATCTGTTTTCTATTCTTCTTGGAAAAGGAATTTGATTGAATATTGATTCTTGGTTTTGAAACAATTTTGAAAGTGATAAAGATCTTGTGGTAATACTCTGATTTTAAATTTTAATTGGACAAGGTTCAACCAATTCACCCCCCCTCTTGGTTGTGTTGAAGTATTCTTATCATTTTCAGCAACAGCCTCCCACACCTCTGGAGTTATCTCCATTACCACCCCACAAACTTGAGACCTCAAAGTCCCATCCATTGATCTTTTGGCACAAGTGTAGAACACTTTCACCAATTCAAGGTAGTAAGTACCCTTCATCTCCACTAATTAATCCTTAAGTCTCAAGGAATGCAGGAAACTGAAATTCCTCCCTAATGAACCATGCTAAGTCTAAGTGTTTAGGGGGACCTATAAGCTTTGTGGCATTGAATTGGAGATAAGTCATTTTATCTATTTCTGCAGAGAACCAATGGTCTAACCTACTAACCACTGGGTTAAAGGTTTCACCAGTTGCCTTTCTCTTAAAAGTTTTTGCCCTCTTAGAAGTGGACATGATGCAGGGTTTTTAGACACAAATAATAGAAAGAAATACAGAGAGAAGGAGTGAGTATGGGTGTGATTTTTCTTATGCACAATAGTTGTATTTATAGAGTACTTTGGGCTCCAAAAGGTTTGAAATTTGAATAATAGAGCAGTTGGGATGAATTAAGTCACTACAGAGAATTTGAATTTGAATTAGGTGGGAGTTAGGCAGTTACAATTTCCAAGAAATCTGTCAGATTTTGCAGTAACTTCATGAATAATCGATTATCTGCTTGTGTAATCGATTATTCCGTGAGAGAAATCACGTTTTGCAGTGATGGTAATCGATTAATATAACTTGTAATCAATTATTTCTACACAATGATCATGAAGAAGATAACTAGTAATCGATTATTTCATGTTTTAATCGATTATCACAAAAAAAATTGAATTTTAAAAACACATTGAGGCTTTGGTAATCAATTAATTCGACTGGTAATCGATTATCACAAGAGGTTTTGAAATTTTTGAAAAATGGATTTCCAGGATTGTAATCGATTACCATTAATCATAATCGATTAATCCAATGAATTTTGCTTTGAAAAAGGATTTTTGTTTAAAGTAATCGATTAATTTGAACAGTAATCGATTATCATAGGAGAAAATTTAATTTTTGAAATTGTGATTCTTGGAAGAATAATTGATTACCAATTCTTGTAATTGATCACATGAGCACAATTTTCATTCTGAATCTCAATTTAAATGATTTTAATTGATTATTTCGAACCTTAATCGATTATTACAGTAGAATTATCAGTCAATACGAATTATGTAGTATAACTTGGAAATTTTGGGCTTTTGGTGATTTATGGATTCAAATACATCTCATTTCACATGGAAAGGCATATATCAATCAAGCACTCGGAGATTAGACTCATCTAAGATTCCTAGCATGTTTCTAAGTACATAGAATCTATCTATAGCCAGTGGTTTAGTGAATATATCAACTAATTGGTTATGAGTATCAATGAAATCAATTTTGATATTACCTTTTTGAACATGATCTCTGACGAAATGATGCCTTATCTCAAAGTGCTTGGTCCTTGAGTGCATTATTGGATTCTTTGAGATATTAATAGCACTTGTGTTGTCACACAACAGAGGTATTTCTTTCAGTTCAACTCCAAAATCTTGCATTTGTTGTTTCAACCATAGGCTTTGTGCACAACAACTTCCAGCTGAGATATATTCAGCTTCAGCAGTTGACAAAGCAACACAAGATTGTTTCTTGCAATGCCATGAGATTAATGAACTTCCAAGAAGATGACAAGTGTCACTTGTACTTTTTCTATCTAACTTGCAACCTGCAAAGTCAGAATCAGAATATCCAATAATATTAATTGAAGCACCTTTAGGATACCAAAGACCAACTTTTGGTGTAGCCTTGAGATATTTTAGAATCCTTTTGACTGCTGTAAGATGAGACTCTTTGGGATTTGCTTGATATCTTGCATACAAGCAAACACTTAGCATTATATTAAGTCTACTAGTTGTCAAGTATAACAAAGATCCAATCATTCCTCTGAATTTTGACTCATCAACATTCTTTCCATTTTCATCTGAATCAAGATATGTTGATGTTACCATTGGAGTTGCAGCATCTTTGCTTTTCTCCATTTCAAATTTCTTAATTACTTCAAGGCAATATTTGGATTGATTGAGAAATGTTCCATTCTTCATTTTCTTCACTTGAAGTCCAAGAAAGAATGTTAATTCACTCATCATTGACATTTCCAATTCCTTTTGCATAGAAGCAGAAAATTCCTTGCAAAACACATCATTAGTAGAACCAAAGATTATATCATCAACATAAACTTGAACCAATAAGATATCATTCTTATTCCTTTTGATGGACAAGGTTTTGTCAACATGGCCCCTTGTGAAAGATTGTTTAAGCAGAAACTTGCTTAGTCTTTCATACCATGATCTAGGAGCTTGCTTCAAACCATAAAGGACCTTTTTAAGTTTAAAAACATAGTTAAGATGTTTATAGTCAGTAAAACCAGGAGGTTGTTCAACATATATATCCTCCCCAATGTATCCATTTAAAAATGCACTTTTAACATCCATTTGAAAGAGTTTGTGATGTGTTGCAAGCACATCTTATTTTTAGTCTAGTTTCAGGATAGAATTTGATTAAATATGTAGGAAAATAGAGTAGAATTAGTTAAATTTAGTATTGTAATTAGTTTAAGCTTATTCAATACCATTTTAGCATTTGCAGGTCAAAAAGAGGAGCTCAAGAGCAAAGAAAAGAAGAAGTCAAGATTTGAAGTACCGCGCGGATTGCGTGGGAGCCGCGCCAGCAGCGCCAAGTGGAAAAAATGAAGATTTGCTCTCGAAGGTCTCACGCCATCAGCGTGGGAATCCACACGACTAGCGTGAACATGCCGCAAGAATGGCGCCATTAGCGCCGAAAGCCGCGCCGTCAGTGCCATCGACACAAGCCAGGTCAGTTGTTTCGACCAATCCACGCGGGTCGCGGCTATTCAGCGCCACTAGCACGAGAAGCCCTGCAACAAGGCTGAAGACTCGAACATTCCACGCGGACAGCGCGGAATGTCACTCCACCGGCGCCAAGCTTTCGAACAACCCGCGCTGATCGCGCCAAGGAGATTTGTTGCCTGATTTAAAAAGATTTGTTTCGGAATTATTATGGGCTATGGGTTTAATTACTGTAATTAAAAGATTCTATATATATGAGGTCTCTGAACATCCATATAGAGTTAGCCAGAATACATTGAGAAATATAATTTTAGCTGTCTAAACCCTAGAAATCAAGATTCAAAGTCAGAGTTCTGCATAATCATGAATCATTCATCTGCTTTGGTGTTCTTGAGGCCTATGGTTGGCTAATTTCTGTATTGTGGGAAGGCCATGAACAGATGAGTTATCCTCCGTAATTTGACTGGTATTGAATACATATGTTTTGATTGTTTTAATTCTTTTATGTTCTTATATTTCATCTTATTTGAAATTGATCACTTCAATTAAGTATTGAGGGTTAGGATTCACAATGGGAACGTTGGGGTTCTAATTTCTGACTTGTTAAGAATAACGTTCGTTCTTCACCTAGGAATAGGGATGCGTGAGTGCGGAGTCTATAATATGTTCTTTACATGCTTAGACTGATAGATTTCACTAAGGAATTAGGTTTTCAATTCAGTTTAAAGGGTTGATTCACTAAGGAATTAGGGATTAACTAATATAGAAAAGACTTATTCTCCGAGCAATCATAACACGAACCCATATGATTTATTCTTTTAATGCTTAGTTTGACAGTATCGCTAAAGGTTTAGGGTTCTTGATCGAATTAAAGGGTTTACTCACTAGTTATCTAGGATTAACGACTATAGGAGAGATTTATCATATGTGAACCTTAAAGTAACAATCCAGTCAAGTGAAAGAGGTAAGACTTAGAAGGAATTGCGCCTGACCACAATTATCACTCACTTGGTAACACTTTCAACTGTTTACTGTTTCTTTTAAATTTTGTTTTAATATAATCACTCAACCAAACAACTTTCCCTCAACTTAAATTGTTTTTACTTTCAATCACAATCAATTCATCATCACTGTAGAATTAATCCAATCCCTGTGGAGACGATACTCAACTTACCTAACTTTATTACTTGTAAACGATCGGTGCACTTGCCGTAAGCACACAACAGTTTGAAACTCATTAAACATGCATAAGCAAGCAATAACCTGATTGCTTCAAATCTTGCAACTGGAGCATAAGTTTCCTCATAGTCTATGCCTTCTTCTTGGTTGTAACTTTTAGCAACCAATTTAGCTTTATTTCTGACTATGATTCCACTTTCATCAAGTTTATTTCTAAAAACCCATTTTGTACCAATAGGTTTGAGAGAGGATGGTCTAGGAACAAGTTCCCAAACTTCATTTCTCTTAAACTGATTCAACTCATCATGCATGGCATGCATCCTATGTTCATCATTTAAGGCTTGATCAATATTCTTAGGTTCAATTTCAGAAACAAAAGCCATATTACAACATAGTGTTGATTGGAGGGGGAGCTACTTGAAGATTGGAGCAATGTGAAGACTTGGAAATATTTTAACTTTCAACATGCTTGAAGGCTTGAAGAGAAGATTGTGATTAAATGTAAAAGGAAAGAAAGCTTTCTGTTGATCCAAGTCCTAGCATGCACATCATTCATACTCATTTAAGCATTATATCACTAAAGCGTTAAGTAATTGGTTTTGGAACTTAAAAAGAAACTAAGTGTTTTCTGGAAAAATAGACTAAAGCTGGTTTAATCGATTAATACACATAAAGAATCGATTACATTGTTCTTCAAGCTTTCTGAAAAATTATCAAGAACACTTTAATCGATTACATCATCGGGTTAATCGATTATTTCATCTTAGTATACACATGATCTGGCTGAGTGACTGGTTTAATCGATTACCACTGATCAGTAATCGATTACATACCTATTTAGAAAAAGTGATCACTCTGCTTTAATCGATTACCATTCATTGTAATTATTTAGTTCATTACATATTTTGCACTCACTCTGCTTTAATCGATTACACGTCGGGATAATCGATTAAATGACCCGTTGCTGAAACCCAGATCTTGATATGAACGGTTTAATCGATTACATGAGTGTATGTAATCAATTACATATGTTAAACAATCGATTACTGGAGCGCTTTTAATCGATTATTTCAATTACAGTATGTAGTATAAATAGAATCCATGCCTTTTCTGATAAGTGTAACAGAGTAGAACTTGAATTTTCGAACACTGAGCATTCTAAAAGCTTTCTAAGCATTCACAAAGGCTTTCTTTTGGGTTCTTAGGATCTTACTTCCATTGATTCTCATATGGGTCATTAGGATTCAGTGAAGCAAGGCAATTCTTCTCAAAGTTTGAGGAAAGGCTTGTTCTGCATATTGTTTCTGCATTCAACTTGGTATTTTCATTCTTATGCATATCATTCTTGGATCATCAGGTGAATTCTTTCCTTACTCTTTGTGGTTGTAAACTTTCTATTGAATCTTTGTTATTTGAAGTTCTATTGTACATGGGTTTTCTTGCAAGATCAGAGATAGTGTTTCTCTAAGGACAGTTGAGTAGTGTTCTCAGTGTGGGTGTGGCTTCTAAGGGTCTAATAGGGTTTTAGATCTCTGAACTTTATCTAGGGTTGATAAAGAGAAGCTTGTATTTGATTGTAAGAATATTATTTGCAATAGTGGAACTCTACTCTAGTGTTGAGTAGAAGAAAACTAGATGTAGCCTCATAGTGTTTGAAGTGAACCAGCATAAATCTTATGTGTTCATTCTTATTCTGCATGTTTGATTAGTTTCTTGGTGAATTCTGTTTTACATCTTGTTTCTTGAAGTATTACAAGTCTTGGATTGATATTGGATAAAGGTTCTTGGTTGTATTTGTGATAAAGATCCTAAAGGGCAAAAACTCTGATTTTAATACTTTGATTTTGATTACTCAAAAAGTTTTAAATTACCAAGACTAACCAATTCACCCCCCCTCTTGGTTAAGTGTGAAGTGTTCCCATATTTTACAATTGGCATCAAGAGCTAGGTCTTGTAAGATACTGAAGATCACTGTTATTTCAAAATGAGTACTTCACAAACAACATTTAAGGAATGAGCATCCTTAAACAAACCTCCTTTGTTTGAGGGGGAGCATTTTAGCTTTTGGAAAAATAGAATGAAGATCTTTATCCAATCTAATGATCCAGGAGCATGGAATGCTGTTGAGAAAGGTCCTAGAGTGCCTATTAAAATGGTAGATAACAACATGATTCCCAAAGATTGGGATGAAATGAATGATGATGAAAAAAGAATTGTTCAGTATGATTTTAAAGCAAAGAACATGATTACCTCTGCTCTGTCCTCTGATGAATTTTTCAGAACCGTTCATTGTACAAGTGCCAAGGAGATGTGGGAGATGCTGGAAATCACCCATGAAGGGACTAAGGAAATAAGGAGATCAAGAAAGCATTCCTTGATCCATGAATATGAAATGTTCAAGATGAATCAAAATGAGAGCATTTCCCAGCTTCAAACAAGGTTCACACATATAGTGAATCACCTCTTGGGACTTGACAAAACATTTGATGCTGAAGAACTTAACATCAAGATTCTGAAATGTCTCACTAGAGCTTGGCAACCCAAAGTAACAGCCATCAAGGAATCCAAAGATCTTTCAAAAATGACAATGGCTGCACTTTTTGGTAAGTTGCTTGAATATGAGTTTGAGTTGTCTCAACTAACTTTTGGTGAAAATGCAGAAAGGAAAAGCAAAGGAATAGCACTGAAATCTGCAGCACCCAAAGTGGAGAAAGATGAAGACTCCAGTGATGAAGAGGATGATGAAAGCATGAACTTGATTGTAAAAAAATTCAGCAAATTTATAAGGAAGAACAAGGGCAGAATATTTGCAAGAAACAATAAGAACAATTCCACAAACAACAGCACAAGCAACTTCAAGAAGATAGACAACAACTTCACATGTTTTGAATGTGGTAAACTTGGCCACTTAAAATCAGAATGCTCTATCTACTTGAAGAAACAACAACAAGACAGCAAAGGCAAGAAGGAAGCTAAGCCTAGAAGAGCATACATTGCATGAGAAGACAATGAATCCTCAACCTCTGAATCCTCTGCTTAAATGGAAGAAGCTAACATGTGTCTTACCTCAAACGTCAATGAACAAAATGATGATCTTTTGGATGAAGAAGATGAGGTAACTTCTGAACTTGATCAAGCCATTTTAGCTTTTCAAGAAATGCACAAAGAAGCCAAAAAGCTGGCTAAGTCTAACAGCAAGCTTAAAAAGAGAATGGAGGATCATCTTGCTAAAATAATGGAGCTGCAAACTGAAATTGGTAACCTGAAGAAAGAAAATGAAAATCTAACTTCAAGTTACAAATCAAGTGGATGTATGTGTACCTCTTCCTCTACATCTAGTGATAAGTATGAGATGCTGTAAAAAGTGTTTGATGAATATATAATTAATCAAGAAGAAAAGTATTTGCAGCTGGTCTCAAAGAATCAAGAATTGATTGACATCTTGGAAAAGCTCAACAAGGGAAAATGTGATTTAGATGATATGTTGAGTGCCCAAAAATAGTTTGGAGATACTTCTGGTTTGGGGTATAAGAAGAGCTTTAATAAAGTCCAAAAGACTACATTTATACCACCAAAACAGAAGCAAAAGAAAAGGCCAAGAGTCAATCAAAGAAGGTTCTCTAGAAAAAGATACAATGTTGTAACTTGTCACTATTGTATGGAAAGAGGTCACACAGCTTATCATTGTTTTGCAAGAAGGTTTTATGTCCCAAATGGTGAATGCATTTGGGTAGAAAAGAAAAAGAAAACAACTAACCCACTTGGACCCAAAATCAAATGGGTACCTCTTCCTTTGAATTAATTTGTTTCTTTTTTAGGTGTGTCTTAGAGCAAGCTCTTCTCTTTGGTATCTTGATAGTGGATGCTCAAGACACATGACCAATGACATGTCCTTGCTCAAGAATCTCACTTTTAAAGATGAGGGCTTTGTCACATATGGAGATAACAACAAAGGAAAAATCATGGGTGAAGGAAGCATTGGTGATAGCTTGAATACCAAAATCAGCAATGTCCTCTATGTTGAAGGCTTGAAGCACAACTTACTTAGCATTAGCCAATTATGTGACAAAGGCTACAAGATTTCCTTCAATCAAGATTGTTGTTTAATTTGTGATGGTAAG
>PYAF01004951.1:372067-390367 GCA_007407185.1 Glycine tomentella | reverse complement strand
TTCTTGGTAAATTGTTCAACACTCTATTCTTTTCTTCAATCTGCCTTGCTTTCAACATAGTGTCCAGCAATGTTTTAGGTTCATGTAACCTAACCTCAGTCCCAATTTCCTCTCTCAAACCTTTCACAAACACTTCCATTAAGAAAGTCTCACCCAATCCCTTTCCTGCCCCTACATGCTTCTCAAAAAGTCCAATGTACGCTTGCACAGACTCCTCTTGCTTTAATGCTAGCAAGGCTTGGAATGGGTTTCTCAAATGGGTGCTTCGGAATCTTTGGATCAAAGCTGCCTTGAATTCCTCCAAGACTGGTTCGAGCTCCAATTCTCCCACCATTGACACCATGCCAAAGCTTCTACATCCATAGCTACCAAGATAGCTTCCAGCTTCTCCTCTTCTCTCACATATTGCAGCCTGAAAAACCTCTCCACTCGCGATACCCAATCTACAAGGTCTTCACCCGTAAGGATGGGCATTTCGATTTGCCACCACCATCGCGCCCCAACCTCTTCGTCCTCGTGATTCTTGCCTCTCGACCTCCTCGCCGGAGCTCTCTTCTCCAACATCGGTTGTTCCATGTTCGTGGCCAGCTTCTGCAAGATTCCTTCTATCGCGCCCAATCGGGTTTCAATCGCGACCCGATTGGCTTCCACGACCTCGCGGTTCACCTCCCTAGCCTCACGAGCTTCCTCCATTGCTCGCTCCAGTGTCTCCAATCTCGCTTCCATCTTGTCGCTACCTTTCGATGTCATTTATGATCTCACATCCCCAAGGATGGAGATCCGATACCAGTGATAAACAATGGACCAGGCCGAAAATGGAAGAAAATTGTTTATTGATGAATTGGAGAATTGATCTCCTACATTACAAGTGATTTTGAGGTCACTAACCTCCTGCTACCCAACAGGTCACCTGTTTATAGTTATCTTTCCTCTATATAAAGCTTCCCTCCCTCCTAAGTCAATTATCACTAACTATTAGTTATACTGACTACAACAATTAATAAATAAAAAATATTGTTTCATCCCATGTTGAACCCAAAGCAATTAAACCTGTCTGGATGTTATTTTTATTCCTTGTGCATGTATTTATTTATTTTTGTTAATTAATTAAGGGACGCGAAGGAGCAAATTAACCTCAGAAGTTAAAAATGGATGATCCGCATTATGTTCAGAGAAGGAGGTTTCACAACATTAAACTCGATTCGCTTATCAGACTAAAAGAAGAGGACAGCGTGAACCTCCGAAAAACCATACGCTATCACGATATGTCGATCAATAGAAAACCAATTCTAACTACCCATTCCGACGAAGTGGTACCTATCTAAGTTTTCAACCACAACTTGTTTTTTTCTTGCTACAAGTTAAGGTTTAATTGTTTGAATATTGTTTTATTAGTTTTCGGCGTTGGCGGACGCCATGTATAAAGGATACTCTGAGCTTCCAAACAATTATTGGGTGAAAAAAATTCAGATTGAAGCTATGAAATCAATGGCTGGTAATATCAATCTCTCCTATGTCGAATTCATTATCAAATAGTTTGGTGGGACACTAATTTTACTGTTCATTATATTGTTAAGTCAAATGCCCTTTGACGAATGTGATCGATCATTACAAGGTTATCCTTCGCTATCCGCCATTTTTGTCACACGACGATCCACAAGTGCAGGTATGCATTGCATTCTCCTTCATTCTCTTTCTCATTATTCATTCTATAATAATCTCACACAATACTTGTTCTTCCTTCTGCAGTTAGCAGTTGTATCTATTCTAAACAGCATTGCGAGTGGGTCATCAACTCACAAAGATTATATCGTTCGTGGCTTTATTGTTCCTCGCTTTGTAGATCTTCTCAGCAGCTCTAGTGATGATATCAAGGAGGAGGTAAGTCTTCTAATTGCATTTTAAACTCTTCTATTTCCTGTGTTAATAATGACTAATTTCTCACCAATTATTTTATTCTTAATTATCTGAGTAGCTTTCTATTCATTATTTGTACCCCACCCCTCAAAGAAAGAAAAAAGTTTTTTACTAACTCAATTTTGGTTTCCCATGTCTTGAACAGGCAATATCAGCTTTAGGGTTCATTGCCATGGAATCCTCGAATTATAGGGATAAGGTTCTTAAACATGATGTTCTTCCACTGTTATTATCTCTGTTGAACCCGCAACCAAGATTGTCCATGGTGAGGGTTATTACCTGGACATTATCTAATTTGGTCTGTGTTGGAGAGCCTCCGGCAGATTTTGAAAAGGTTTGGGACGTTTCATAAAATCTTGCTTGTGATACTGATTTGGATTCCATGCATTCACATGTTTAACAATTAGGATAAGTCAGATAAAAATCAGATGATTCATGACATATTTCAGTAAATCAGTGTTAAGAAACACACATTTAATGTTTGAGTGGTCCAATATTCATTCAACGGTTACATATATAGTGATTGTATGAATGTGTACATGCAAGTTGACTACACTGAATATTATGCCCCATTATATGCATATATTGTTAGTGAGAAAATGGACTTGATCTTTGTCAGGTAGTAAAGCCTATGTTGCCTGTCCTTCATCAACACCTCCTCTACCAGATCGATGAAGGAGTTATAGCAGATGCATGTTGGGCTCTTTTTTACCTTTCAAGAGTCTCAGTTTACAAGATTGAAGATATTATTGACACACAAGTTTGTCAAAAACTTGTGGAGCTTCTGAAGTATGTTACCTTTTGTGTGTCTTTCATCTTCTGGAACAATCATGGGTGACGTCATGATGTTCTTGTACTACATTTTCTTCATGGTTGATTAAATTTCATTTTAGCAGGTTTCAATTAGATGCTGCTTTTGTTTTACCTGCGCTTGGGACTATAGGGAATATTGTTTTCGGTGATGATGCGCAGACACAGGTAGAAAGAACAATGTATAACTATCTTCTGATTCTTGTGAAAGCATGTTTGCCATGACTTCTATATTATGTGGGCAAGTTATGACTGTGATCTAGGAGCCTGATTATTTATACATTTTTCATTATAGAGGTTGTTGAATGTATTGACATCAACGAGTCGTATTGACAATTAGGACAATGCTTATCATTTATTTGGTTCCCTTTCCTTTTTTTTGGTTCTAAATAATTTATGTATATTTGACCTCTTTCATCCTAGTTCAACTGCTACTAAATAAGCCATTTATTTTCAGCATCTAATCGATAACGGAGTGCTCAGGTGTATTCCTCAACTTCTTGAGCATGAGTACAACAATACTAAATGGAAAAAAAGAATCCATGAAGAAGCTTCATGGATAATCGCCAACATTGTTGGTGGGAATATATCTCAAATAGAGGTGAGGAAATGTTATCAATTGTCATATGCTAGTGAGTTTCAATTTTGAATATTCATTTATTATGATAGTTTTAAAACTAGCTCTTATTTACCATTCTTTAAATAGAAATGGTTAAACCTTTCAAAAATTATTGTTTGGTGGTGTGTATCTTATCATAATTGTTATTTTGATTACTATTGCAGGCTGTCATTGAGGCCAATGTTATTCCTACATTCATTCAACTGCTTGAACATGCCCCGTTGCACACCAAGAGAGAGTTTTCCCGGATTGTACTCAATGTGAGTGCCAGAAGATCCTATGACCATATAAGGTACATTTTATTTTCCTTTATTATAAGTTTCGCCTATTCTATTACTTAAAGGTTTTTATAATGCTTACTTTTGTTGTAATGTGTATGATGAACATTATTGCAGATACCTAGTACAAGTAGGTTGCATCAAGGAGATTTGTGATCTCTTGATGTCATATGACCCACAAGTTCTGACCATGAGTCTGGACGGGCTGGATAGCATTTTGTCTGCTGGAAATTATATTCAAAGCATTGAAGAATGCAATGGAACTGACAGGATTCGAAATTTGATATCACATAGGTATCAAGAAATTTCATTAAGAGCTAGATTGATTAGATTGCTATATCTTCGCTGAATATCAAGTTTTAGTTTGATGGCATTTTTATCATAGGACCAAAGATTTTAGTTTGAGTTGTAATTCTTGAACACTTATTACACTCAGTTTATAATTTTTTTTAGGAAAGTCTCTTCTCTTCATAATTTCAAGTACATATGACATGGACACATCATAACTTTGAAACACAAGTCATTTAACACAAGCATTAATGTTGAATAGAAAATATTGAGGGTCATGTCGTGGTGAGTGATGATAGACAACCATCTCCACTCAATTTAAGATGCAATTTGATAGAAAGAACACACTTAATAAGCAAATACATAGATATATAAATAATCAAATATGCAAGGATAATATTTGTTAGCTAGAAGAAAGTCAGAGATGCATGTTTAATATTTTTCTATATGCAAATACATAACAATATGCAGTCACCCATAGGCTGAGCACTTAACGGAACACAACTTTTGCTCTAATTTAAATATTTAATATTGTTCCAAAACTGAAATACTGTGATGCAAGTCAAATACTTTATTCTTGATCACTTTCTATTTAATAAAAAATTAATAATCATACATGCAAACCATAACTATATGAGAAGAGTTTTATATTAAGAATGACATTGTGATGGATTAAGGCGATTATTGTGAGTAGTGTTGAGAGGTCCCTTCCTAATGTGTGAGAGTTATAATTTATATCTATGCATAATTTGGACATTCTACAATTGCTTTTAAAACCATGTTCCTACTTCCTACTTCTCATTTCATATATCCTATGACTGAATAACGCGTTCAAACACTTGAAACTGATTTTATCATGAAATGCTTGAGAGGAAAAACTATAAGCCCAGTTTATATATAAACATAACATGCAAAGCAAGAATCCATAAATCATAGGGATTGAAATCAGCAACAGTTATCATTTCTATTTTATCTATTAATTAAATCTCTAGGAATATATCAATTAAATAACTATTTAATAGTTTTCATTTTATTTCTAATTTTCTACTGACTGATGTAGCAAATAAAAGTGTACTTTGCCATTACCATGTCTTACATGAAAACCATATTGATAATCTTGAACCTCTTCCATGTCCATTCATATTCTTAGAATAAAATGTAGCAGAAATTCAAAATGGGAATGTGGTACACAAACACATCCAATATATAGAATTAATGTGCACACTCAAAACAGTAACTAGATGTGACCTCACCTTCAAGGTACCTCCCATGTACAAATCTTCAAGTGTTGCATCCAAATCAACAACCAAGTCATCTCCTTTTACAATTTTCTCTTCTTCCTCCATTGGTCCCCCACCGAAGAAACTAAAACAATTTATGTTTCACAGTGTCATTCATTAAATAAAACACAGGACCCCATGCTCTAAAATTAAACACACAACACCCAAGTACAGCATAATAAACACACGTCTAAATTCTAAAAGACAGCAGTCTTCCTATTCGTGGCTGCATAATCTTAGCCCACAAAATCAGTGGCTAGATTGAGATTTGCATCATAAATCAATAATACCATATGAATGTTCTGATTACAGTATGTTAGCATGATTATATAGAAAACCTATATAGCCTTCCTTAGTTATCTTTTTTTGGCCCCATGCCTTTACTCTTTGTATCTTGATGCGTTACATATACTAATCCATGGGTAATTATTATGTATTATCACAAGAAAGCCATGTCGCGATGGTGATAGATTAAGAACTAATACAGCAAAAGCTATAGTTAATGACATACATGCTAAAAATATCTTGGAAGTTCATTCCACCACCTCTGCCTCCACTAGCAGCATGCTGCTTCAAACCCTCTTCACCATACCTATCGTAAATATTCCTCTTCTCGCTATCCGACAACACTTCATACGCTGATAGTAACAACAATCAAAAGCAACCACAAAAAAATTACAAAAACCCAACATAAAAAGTAATAACAGAGCAGGTCATTGAAATCAAATCAACCAAAGATGTAATATAACATATACCATTGCTAATCTCAGCAAATTTCTTATTAGCCTCTTCATTGCCCGGGTTCTTATCAGGATGGTACTTCAATGCTAGCTTCCTATACGCTCTCTTTATCTGCTCGTCAGATGCACCCTTAGAAAGTTGAAGTATATCGTAATAGCTCTTTCTGCAACACGTTCAAACGAAAATACACACACACACACATATATATATATATAAGAAAAGTGCAATGCAAAACAAATCAAGTGTGCATTGTTGTTAAAAGAAGAGAGAGGAAGAGGGGGGAGGATACCCAGCAATGGCGATGAGAGAATAGCAGAGAGCGCATAGAAGGAACAACAGCGTGGCTCCTCGAGGCGCCATGAAGAGACTTGGATCTCTCCGAAACGGAATTTTAATATTAGGGCTCTGATGTGTTCCTTGGGATCTCGTTGGAATTGGAATCGAAATTTGGGATTAGGGTTTGGGACGAGGAAGGGAATGTACGTGTTGTGTTATTGATTATTGAATCGAATCACTTGGGTTGGGTTATTGTATTGTGGGTGGTGCTTTTACAGTAGCGGACCTGAAAGTGATTCCGCCAAGGCTTGACTCTGGAGTCGAAAATACGCTTTGGCTATGCAACGTGTTCGTTTCGAAACTAGCCAATCACAGCGACCCTTTGCTTGTTCCAACCAATCTTGGCTCTCCACGTAGGATTTCCCATTTACGCCACGCTTCTCGCTCCGTTCCTAACGCCCCTTGGAACTCCCATAGAATGGAAAATCACCATATTGCAATTAGGCCGTGAGTGTTGCTTTATACATTATATCCCATTTCTTATACACTATATCCGTAGAGTGTAAATCCAAAATTATCCTTTCTAATTATTTTGCTTAACAGATCATCTAATCCGCTAATACCATGGTGTATGCTATGCGAATCCTTTCATCCGTGAAGACAAAAAAAAACCATTATGGATCCTTTGATCCGTATCCACAAGTGTTCCTCTCTTTCTTTTATGCCATGCTTATCTTATATATAGTGCTCTAATAATGGTGGGTCATGTGGGGAAGGAAGAAAGTTTGGTGGTAGAGGCAATTAGTTACGTTGCATCAGTATTTGTTGGGATCCACACACATCTCAATAAGGAATCTTTGAATTGGTGCACATATTGCTAAAGCAAAGAATGATCAAACATTCAATAACATACGCATTTACATACATGAAAACCACTTAAAACATAGCAAAAATATCCCTACGGATCAAGTGATCCGTATGCACATCCCTTGGCAATTACGGATCAACTAATTCGTTTTATCATCCTTGACCAATTACGGATCATACAATCCGTGCTCTCATCCTTTCCAATTTGCATAAATTAAAACTAGCAACATAGCCCCTACGGATCCAATGATCCGTATGCACATCCTTAGCCTAATAAGGATCAATCAATCCGTGTGTGTATGCTGGCCTATTGCGGATCAAATGATCCGGACGCACATCATTGGCAATTAGGCTGCGGATCAAATGATCCGTACGACTATCATTTGGAAATTATGGATTCATTAATCCGTGCCCATCATTTGACCAATTCGGACTACTAAATCCGTGCGCATTCCATGGCCAGGCCTATTTCCTTGCTTAGCACGGATCCATTGATCCGTAAGCATTCCTTGCTTAGCACTGATTATTCAATCCGTGTGAAATTCATTACGGATTATTAAATCCGTGGGATTTACACGGATTCGTTAATCCGTAACATGACATGACCAAACCGGATGCATTGATCCGTATTTTATACACTACGAAACATTTGCTGAAAATGGCGTCTCCGACGAGTCCTCAGCTCAACCCAGCTACCACCGACCACGACCTACCTCCTCCAACACTAACAGCTCCAATGCACAACAAAATCGCAGCAAGGGACCAAGCAAAATGGAAATCGCAGCAACGGAGAAAGTAAAATGGAGAGCACACAGTGATAAGAAAAGCACAGAAATAAAAACAAACAAAAAGGGCAGTTTTGACATTTTAAAAATTTATATAGTGTATTAGAAATATTATATAGTGTATAAAGCAATACTCTTAGGCCGTTTTGCTTCTTTTTTTGTCCAAAATCCAATGAAAGGCTGTAAACGGGCCCAACTATTCTCACCTGCATTTTTCCTCTTTACATCACTCTTGTTCTCTTATTTTTAAATTTACACCTCCCTCTCCCTCTCCATCACTTTTTTATTTCTCATCCCAACTCCATATCTCTTTCCTCACCAAAACATTTCGTTCTTCTATCTTTTATCTTTTTTTCTTCACACCCTTCTATGTCTTTTTTTCTTCTTTTGATTTTGAAGTAAAAAACAAATGAAAAATTGTGTTTGAAAGATTATGTTAGAGAATATATTCATAGCACTCATTTTACACATATTAACATTGATAATATATATATATATATATATATATATATGTGATAACAAGTTATATTATCTATTAATTACAAATTTTAGATATAAAATTAATAATTTTAAATTATATGATAATAAATTATTAAATGACAATGTAAAAAAAGTATACTTTAATTATTTTTTTATGTTATTAATATAACACGTCATACGTAGTATATATTACTACTAGTTAATTTTGGTTAAAAATAATAATAATAAATTTTCAAAATGATTTTCATACATTTGACATTTTTTTCATTTTTTTAAAAGTCAATATTAATTAATTTTTTAATTTTTGTCAATAAGAGAGATTTGAACCCACGAATTCTTTCTCCTCTCATTTTTTTAACCACCCAACTAATCTTATAACTCTAACACTATTTTTAATTTTATTTTGCTGTGAATATGATACTTGAAATTTTTGTCATATAATATAGTCGAGTGGTCAACATTAATTACATTGGAAACTTTCACAATTAATTTTGGAGGACTTTTACATATCATAATGGGATACAATTTTAATAAAATTGTTAGTTTCGATTTTGGTTGTTTAATTTTAAAATTTGATTCATCTTGATCATTTAATTTTCAGATTTTAATAATTTTTCTTGTTTATGTTACTAGCAATTTAAAATAGTTACAAAGTATGTTTAATAATTGTCAAAAAATATCCCTTAAAAAAAACTTTAGTGATGATGTATTAATAATATAAAATAGTTTTATATTATTGTTCATTCACAGATTATTATTTGAATTATTTTAAAATGATTTTTTAAAAAGTTATTAAATCACAAATCATCATTTTTCTCTATAAAAATGACATATCGTATGAAATGTTCAAATGCTCATCTCTGAATTTCGATCGTTATGACATATCGTACACCACCATCGGACGTTCATATCAAAAGTTAGACCATTTGAAGGACATATCGTAATCTTAAATCTTGATTTTGACGCACTTAGAGGCATTTTTTGGAAAAAAATGGTGGACAACTCCCCTTCGGATAGTTGCCCAAGGCTTTCCCTCTGAATTTCGAGTGTTTTGACATATTGTACGCCTCCATCGGACGTTCCTATCAAAAGTTATGGTCGTTTGAATTTTTTATCTTTTTTTTCACGTGGCACCTAGTTCGCTGGACCCCCCAGCGAATTATGCATTATCTGTCACGTGGCACCTAGTTCGCTGGGCTCCCCAGCGAACTTTGCTCTGCTTGCCACGTGTCCGTCACGTAGTTCGCTGGCCTGACAAGCGAACTACGTCGCGTGGCACTCCGGTAAAATTTTTGGATCGCGTGACATTCAGGTAAATATTTTTTTATTTTGGGACACTACGGTCAAGGTCTCTCATTAATCACAATGCCTTCTACCTAGTGGACTCATTTACGTTTTAAGGACCATTTCTTTCTCTTCTATTTTTTTAAGTTTTCTTTATTTGTTTTAACTTTTTTATACATTAAAAAATTGAAAAGAATCTAAAATGTAATTTTTATTGAATAATTTCACATAAAAATAATTTATTTTAAAATGATTTTTATGATTATAAACAAACATAAATTAACTCCTACTTTTTAAAAAAAATTATTACATTATTATATTAGAATCACTTTTTTTAATATGTAACAAATGAACCTAAATATTTTATTTTCCAGGTACGACTTATTTTACATTTAGATTTTTAAGTTATACTACCAAGTCCAACCAGCGAATGTGTATATAAGTGAGGGTGGACACCCCTCATTTTAAAAAATTACATATAATTATTTAATACTTTTATATTTTATCTCCCCTAATTTTATATATTTGAATATACGGTATCATGGTATTCTTAAGGAACTCACTCAATATTTTTTTTCAAATACAAGAAATTATAAGAAACTAAAAAAAAATCTACATATTTATTTGTTTAATAAAAATTAACATTTTTTCAATTTTCATAAATATAAATTAAAATAAATAAAAATAAATGCGTATCAATATAAAATAAAATTGAAAATTTCACATTATAATAACAACCAAGCAATATTTTGGTAAATCAAACAAAATTATTCCAAAAATAACCATTCTGCTTTGTCCATTATCGAGAATTACTTCGTAAATCAAACAATAACCAAGCAATACTCTTGTAAATCAAGCAAAATTATTTTCATATCTTTAAAAACCCACACACATTCAAGGGATAAGCTTTATCCATTCTAGAAGCTTCCCAAATTGTCAAATTTCACGCGTTTCCTTCTCTACTCTTTCTTCTTCATACTTCACTATTAATGAAACCTCAAACCTTTACTCATCCTTCTGCTCTCTTCCTCTCCACCCGCAAAATACAACTCTCTCCTCTCCTCAACTCATTAAGGTGCATGAAAAGGTGGGGGGGTCCAGTTTTTTTTTGTTATTACAAATATTTTAAATTATAAATTATTAATCTTATTATTATTATTATTTTATATTTTATTCTCTCTGGTCATGATTATTATTTTTTAAAAATCTTGAATTGAATAGATCATGAAAAGATTTTTGAAGAGAAAATTGTTATTAAATGAGCAACAACCTTCATCGAAATCTTATGAATCAAATCTTTGACAATAACAAATTGAAATTAATATAGATGAAAAAATAATTAGTTATAATCTTTTATAATCATTGAAATATGGAAAGAATTTTAAAAGATGTTAGTTTTTGGTCAAATCAAATTGAATGATGCCAGAGAAGGAAGGCTGATCTTGAATCATGGACCCCCCCAACTATGTCAGTGTCACTTCCACGTGGCAGCATGAGAGGCCACCACACCTTTTTCCTTTGCTCTCTCCTTGCTTTGCGAATCTGGTTGAGTTCTTCGCGAATCACGGTTCTCAAACATTTTAAGTAGGAATTCATGTCATGATCTCTCTGAATGGTTCCTCCAGATCCATAGGCAGATCGGTCACTTAATATCTCAAGTGGGTGTGGTGTGTTCAAGAAAACCATTTGAGCTTTGTAAATCTGTTTGAATGAATGAATGTGTCACTAGATTCTGATAAAGAACCACTCAAAAGATATAGTCCACTGCCTGATGGCAGGAGATGATGACTTGGGGAAAAATTCTCATCTGGCTGGAGGATCAGCAGTTCTCACATTGGTGCATATAATAGCTTCTGCAGTAAAAGATTCACCAAGAATTGATTGAATTGAATGAGGCTAAAAATACAAAAGAAATCACTATATGCACTATTAATGTAATTTTTTTTATGGTTAAACGCATAATTTAATCCGTATATTTGTCACCTAGTCTCAATATGTAAAAACTTATTAAATCAGTCCCTATACATGCAAAAGTTATCGATTTGGTCCCTACTAACATGCAATGTCTCTAACGATCCTATGTTGACCAATAATCCGTTATACATTCTTAATTTGATTCATATACATGTAACGCATTCTTAATTTGACCTCTAGCTATAGGGACTAAATTATGTGTTTAACTAATTTTTTTTACAGACATTCAATAGAAATTTACTCTATGAATAGGATAACGTGGTATAAATTAAATTCAAAAGCTTATTAAATAAGTGCTTAAGATTAGTAACTATCAAAATGGTTTAAAAGTGGAAGTTTACCTGGTTATTAAGGCAAGGATGATTGCGGAAGTTACCATTAACAGCCTTTAGTAGTTCTGCAAGATGGCTAGGGTACTGGCAAGAAAATAATCGTGGTACTATATCTCTGTGCAATGTGATTGCCTGAACATGGCTCCGTGGCAATCCAAGCATGTCAAGTAGAGTGTCACCTCCACACATGGTGGATGGTGCCCCAAAGGTTATGACAGGAAGGAGAGAGGAGAATAGTACTTCCTTCCTTATCGCTAGCATAAGATTTACAAGTAATGCCAAGCTCCCCCCAAGAGAATGACCAGTGAAACGGAAAGTACTAAGAAATTGCCTGAAACTTAAATTGATGTACGTGGTTTCCGTGTTAAATAAGACGTTGCCTTCATTGACTGTGTTTGGCAGAGAGACGTAATAAGTTAATTTATAATTTATTTAAAATTTTATTTAAAAAGAGTTGTTTTTAATAAAAATAAGTTATACACTGACAAGTATAAAAAAAAAAATATTTTTAATAATCACAAATTATTTTATATGATATAATTATTAATTTTTACAATAATTATCTTAAAACTTAAAAGTCATACGAACTATACTAATTTATGATTGATTAATAGTCTATAAAAATATTTATCTTAACAGCATATAACTATTAAACTCAAAAGAATTTCACTCAACTTATAACATATTTTGAAATATTATTTCATGTAGCATTTGAGTTTATAATTTCCTAATTTGTTATTATTTTCATCATCTTATTAGAAACTCTTATTTATACCATTCCTATGTTAAAAAAATCTCTAACTCTTATCTCATCAAATATCAATATTTTATAATATAAAATTATTAAAATTGTAAGAAAATCTATTTATATTATCTCATTTCATTGAATAAAAATAATTAAAATTGAGAAATAAATTAAAATATAAAAATTGGTAATTATTTGAATATATATAGTTACCAAGTTTGAAATTATGAGTAAATAACTTGATTTATTTTTGTCTTTTTACATTTCTTATATCTTGACATTATTTTTAATCAAGAGTATTTTTTCTAATACTCTACTAAATACTTTATTGAGCATCAACAGCTAAGGAGGATTTGCATCTTGACAACACCTTGAATCATAGTTAATTTGTAAAAAAAAAAATTACGTTTCCAAGCCCTTTATCACCATCCTGTGTGACTTTCATAACAACTCAAAATTTATATCATGCAAAATTTACGGTTCTACATTTAGTTATATTATATGGTAGTGAATATTATTATTGGATTTCAAAGGAATAATATAAGAGAAAAATGGGAATATCATTATTAAGATAAATGTGTGGTCATACAATAAAAAATAAAATTCAAAATGACTATATATGAAAAAAAATTGTTGTAATACCCATTTAGAAAAAGATTATAAAAAATCAATTAAAGTAGTTTTAACATATATAAAAAGACCATGAGAGACACTAGTTAGAATAATAAATTATATGATTTTTAGTCCGATAAAAATGAGGAGATCATAAACGATGTTGACAGAAATCAGTAATGGAAATTTGAAGCTCAATAATATTTTTTGAAATTTTGATTTCTTAAAAACTTATTTGTTGTTGTTATTGTTGGTTGTTAAAGGAGGAATTGCATCCTGACAACACCTTGAATAATTTTTAGCCTTATAAACTTGTGCCTTGGACTCCGTTCTTTGGTACCACTTTCCAGAATGTTTATTGTTGATTCCTTCACTTTTATTGTATCCAGAAAATGTAAATTGTACTTCGGAATGATATTTTTGGAATATAATAAAAAGTGCAGGAACCAATAATGAGAGGGCATAAAGGTTTACCCAAGAATGGTTTGTCGTTCCGTACTTACGGACCAGTATGCATTTATAGTTCGGCCCAAACATATGATTATCCAATTATAAAGTGTTACTTTATACACTATAAAATTTTTTTAGACACTATATAGTTACAATAAAAATCCGAAACTGCCCTTCTAATTATTTTACGTAATTAAGGCATACACAAACGGATCAATTGATCCATGAAAAGCTTTTTTTTGGTAATGAATGGATATAGTAATCCGTATATATGCATGTGGAAACAGATCAGATGATCCGTGAAATGCTTTGTGTGCATGCCTTAATTAGATGTAGATCCAGGTATGAAATTAACACGATATACAAACTCATTTATCTTCATACATTACTGTATGTTAACAATTAACAATTGATCCGATCCGAAGTGCATGTTACTTAGAAGCATTCTAGTGTATATATGCTGGACTCATTTCGGTAGTCAACGGATTTAGTAATCCGTAATTTGTTTGTGGTTTGGGTACGGATCATATAATCCGGCACTGCAGATATGTCGCATACGGATAAAGGCTTTTTTTTGTGGACGGATTCATAGATCCGCAAGGGCATAATGGCCTCCATGGTGTGCACGGATTAGAAGATCCGCAAGGACATATTTCTCTAGGTAATCTATGGATTCATATAGCACCTAAAATGTACATACGGATCATGAAATCCGTGGCCCATCATATGGATTCAACGTTCCACAACATAACAACCTATTTACGGATCATATGATCCGTATTGCAGCAGTTATCCACAATTTAAACCTACTACTACAAGAGTTTTACGAAGCATGAAGAATACTACTACAAGAGTTTTACGAAGCATGAAGAATGTGAAGCTAGATGATCCATGAGGCTAATCTCCAAGGTGCTTTGACACTTTCTTATGGAATTAAAGTAAAACTATATACAATGAATATAAAACCTGAAAAGTAAAAGTTATTCAATTTAATTGCAGCGTTCAGTGTCTCACAAATTGGAAGTTACAGTATTTACCTGATATTTGAATAGGATGTACTTTTTTAAATTCCCCTTATGCATTTATTTTTCCAAATGTTAAACCTCAAATGAACTGCTATCTGATTGTTATTACTATTCAAAATCTTTTGTGTAAAATATGCTCATATAATGCGTAGAGAAATTTATTTTTGTAATTTAATTTTACAGCTCCGTATATATTAAAGGTATATATATATATATGCTTGGCCTATTGCGGATCAAATGATCCGTACGCACATTATTTGGCAATTACTTGGCCTATTGCGGATCAAATGATCCGTAAGAACATCATTTGGCAACTACGGATCAATGAATCCGTCCCCATCATTTGACCAATTACGGATTATTGAATCCGTGCGCATTCCATGGCCCATCATTTGGTGAATTACGGATCATTGAATCCGTGAGCATTGCATGGCCTATTTCCTTGCTTAGTACGGATCAATGGATCTGTGACCATTCCTTGCCTCTTTATGGATTTGCTAATCCGGTTTCACACACTTCCTACACCGACGGATCCTTCAATCCGTGAGATATCCAAGGCCTTTCAATCCGTGGGATTTACACGGATTGATTACGGATTATTAAATCCGTGGGATTTACACGGATTTATTAATCCGTAACATGACCAAACTTACATGACCAAGCCGGATCCATTGATCCGTATTTTATACACTATATCACCAACGGAACATAACTTTACTTACCTTGCACCCACAGCTGAAAATGGCGTCTCCGACGAGTCCTCGGCTCAACCCAGCTACCACCGACCACAACCTACCTCCTCCAACACCAACAGCTTCAATGCATAACAAAATCACAGCAAGGGACCAAGCAAAATGGAAATCGCAGCAAGGGAGAAAGCAATATGGAGAGCACACAATGATAAAAAAAGCACGATAAATAAAAACAATTAGAAAGGGCAATTTTGGCATTTTAAAAAATTATATAATGTATAAGAAATAGACATGGCAACTTGACTCGCACCCGTGGGCATCCGTCCGAACCCGCCCCGATGTCAACGGGGAAAAACCGAGTTGACCGGTTTCGGGTTCGGGTTCGGTTTTTCCCCGCCTGTGAATTCGGGGGCGGGGGCGGTTTTGGTAATGCTGATAACCGCCCCGCCCCCGCCCCCGCCCCCGCCCCCGCCATACTATATTTAATTATTTACAAAAATATTTTTATATATTTGGAATACCTTGAGATAAATGCTTAATTTTATTCAAGAATTAAGAGTATAACTAATTTTATTTTCCAACAATAAACATCTAATGTTAAAATTTTATTATAATTACATACATTTGAGACTTAACGCGATTAAATTTTATGTTAAGATTGTTGTTTGAAATTATTTTTTTAATAATAATTTTTAAATATTCGGGGGCGGGGCGGGGGCGGGGGCAATTTTTTTAGCCCCGCCGGTTTTGGGGGCGGGGGCGGGGGTGGTTTTGAGAGGCGGGGGCGGGGGTGGTATAAGTAAAAATCGCCCCCGACCCACCCCGTTGCCATGTCTAATAAGAAATGTTATATAGTGTATAAAGTAAAACTCCCAATTATATAATAGGTCGGAGCCCAAATTATATTTCTTGATTCCATCAATGTTTTGCTAACAGCAACCCTGTTCATACGGACACATGATGCATTTATTTTTAACAAATACATTATTTGTAAAATAGTTTTATAATATTATTCAATTATAAATTATTATATATGATAAGTTTCTTAACATTTATAATATATTAAAAGTCATTCTAATAGTTAGTATTTGATTAATTAATAATATAAAATTATTTTACAATATCAGTACATAGAACTATTAAATTATTTAATTTTTAATATGATTTAAATTCTTGCATTGCAGGTAAACTCAGAATTTAGTTTCAGATAGAAAAAGAGATTCACAAGCCCTTGGGATATTTGGACTTCAAGCAATGTGTTCAATTTCAACGCACATGATGAACTCATCCTTTGTTTCCTTGTATTGAACTTAAAAACGAAACAAAATATCCTAATATCCCATGTTCAGGTTGTGTCTACATAAATTTGGACTGAAGACAAATTTTATAAAAATAAATAGTGAAATATAAATTTCAAATTTTTAAATTAATTTTTAAGCTTTTTGAGTGGCAATGTTTTATAATCTAACAATTCTAATATTTCACTCTCAATAGATAAAATAACTAGTTCATTCAATCTATTTTATAACGATTTTTAATTTTGGAAAACTTATTTCAACGGTGACAACTGTTATCACTATTAATAATATTCTATAAACAATACATGTATTTGGAAAAGACTTTAATCCTTTTATATAATTTAATATTTTCATTAGTGTGTTAACTTCATTTTTTTAATATTTCTTTCAATATTTTTAATTCAAAAAATAAATTTAGACCATCAATATCTGAATGTTAACTACATTTTAAATTCTTTTCAAGATATACAATATTTTTTTAGATCATCTTCGCATAAAGTGAAAGAGAAGAGTTTCAGATATTCTCTAATCTCTTTCTCTTTTCCTCTTTCTCTTTCTCCTCTCCTTTCTTGTTGTTTTTGTTGTTCTTATAAAATAAAATAAATTTTTACTTGTGTTCCTTGTTTTTACACATACACCCTTATTATGTTGGATTGAACCCATTTTTGTTAAATTTGAAACGAAATAAAAAAATATAAATTACTATTTACACCTTCTTTTTTTACACACGCACACTCTATCATGTTGGGCCTAACCCATTTTTGTTAAAAAAAACTACTATTTATAAATGGAAGGTTTTTTTTTTTCTTTTCTTGGTTACTATTCAATAGCCTAAAATTGTGAACAATGCTGAAATATTAGGAGTTTGAGACTATATTATAAATTCGTATGTACCTTACGGATTGTCAATCCGTATGTGGTTACGGAAACGTCGCAGGTCCATTTCTTCTGCCGGATTGGGAATCCGTATCCATCAAAGCAATTCCATATCCAAATCAACAAAAGCAGAAATGAAAAAAATAAAACGCAGAACTCACGGAATCGACAATGGCGGCGCAGCGGAGCTGAGATGGATGTCAATGGAGCTGTGAAGAACGGAGAGGACGAAGGGCGCAGTGGAGCAGAGAATGGAGATGACGAAGGCGAAGCGAAAAGAAAGGTCACTGGGTGTATAAGAAAAAATTTGGAACAACTTTATGTATTATTTTAAAATGAACATTTTGGGAATTCCACTGTTAATGGCTGGGTGTATGGGAAGTTTGACTGGTGTGAGAAGTTAACCCCTTCTTATGGATATATAAAGCCCAAATTATCAAAATTGGGCTGGGCCTTATCCAGACCTAAACCATTGAGTGTTACTTAATACACTATATAAAATTTCTTATACACTATATAACTTTTTAAAATGCCAAAACTGCCCTTTCTATTTTGTTTTTTTTATCGTGCTAATTTATAGTGTATTAAATTCGGATCAATGGATCCGGCTTGGTCATGTAAGGTTGGTTATGTTACGGATTAATAAATCCGTGTAAATCCCACGGATTTAA
>PYAF01004951.1:335601-362345 GCA_007407185.1 Glycine tomentella | reverse complement strand
TTGGGCCTAATTTGCTTTATGTAACCACATTTTTTCTTTCTGCAGTGTCATAAAACATTTTTGAAATGGACTTTTCCGTTTTTGACTTTTAGTTTATGCCTTGAAGTAAACTCTTATATATAATTTACGTTTCTACGGTTTTACGATTTAGCTCATCCGACCGATTCTACGTAGACTCTACGATTTAACAACCTTGGTTGGCTTAATAGGACCTGTTTATTATTGGTGCAAGTAATAGACCAGATTTGATAGACGTGGCACTTTTGCGCCCTGGTTGATTTCATAAACGGCTATATGTTGGAGTTAACTCTGATGCATCTTACAGGGAGCAGCAAGCAGTCTGCTTTTCTAGCTCTCTTTGTTGTGACAATCTATTGTTGATAACAATAATATGATATTGTGCTCCTCTAATCTCCATATTTCCCAGGGTCCTGAAAGCTCTTGCCCGAAAGTTTAAATTGCATGAAGATTTCTCACCTTACTCCATAGCAAAAAAATGTCCACCAAACTTTACTGGTGCAGACATGTATGCTTTGTGTGTAGATGCTTGGTTCTATGCTGCAAAGCGCAAAGTTGGACCAAGATTATAGGACCTATGATTACTTTGCATGCATTTTGTTTGATACTAAAACTGTTATGATATCTGAAATGATAGTGGAGTATCAATTTATAGAGGAAATTGCATCCTGTATTTACTGTCACTAGCAATCCCAGCATTCAGATTTCGGAAACCTTAATGATGTACAAAACCATACATAAAATATTATGTGATTAGAGGGTACTTAATCTCACTAATTCCTTCTAGGTTTTGAGTGAAAATTTGGAGTCTTCCAGCCAAGATAATGAAGCAGATTCTGTTGTTGAATACAATGATTTTCTTCATGTAACTTATCTATCAATTGTTTTCCCAGCTGTTTCTTGTATCTATTTATGTGACGGGCATTTTCTAGATTTTTCAGGTCTTAGAAGAACTGTCGCCTTCCCTCTCGATGGCCGAGCTCAGAAGTAAGAGCAACTGAGAGATCAGTTTGAAGGCACCTCTAAATGAGTTTTGTTACTATGTGTGTTTCTGCTGCTATTTTGAGGAATACAAAGCAAATATACAAACAAAATTCAAATATCCTTTTGTGGGGGTAGCATTGGTGTATTACCTGTATATTAGCCATTAGGCTTCCAACCACGGACCAGGCACGGCCCACATCTAGCTAAGTGACCATCTCACCATAGCCGATTTAGGAAAAAAATAATGATGATACATCATATTTATTCTAATGTAAATTTTACCCGGTTGAGGCAAGAGAGGGGCAAGGGAGGGGTCGAGGTCGTCGTCGGGGACGCGGGCGACGTTGCGGAGGCGGGGCCAGTTGAGGAGGTGGCCGCGGCGGCGGGCTTCAAGGGCGGAGCATTCGGTGGAAGCATAGCCACCAAATTCTATAGTTGCTAAAGTAACCTTCTTATATTCTTCAAATTGTGGGCATGAGAAAATTTGCTTTACTTTCATTTCCCACTCAAAATACTCTTCCGGATCATTATTACCAAGGAATTTTGAAATTTTTATTTTAACTCCACCCAATCCTCCATTCCTCTCTTCTCTTTCTCCTTTATTTTGTCTTCTAAAATTGTATCTCTCATTTTCTCTTCTAGTATTGTCTCTCCTCTCCTCCCTCTCACTCCACTCATCATAATAATTTGATTCCAATTTGTGTGTATGCATGCATGGCCTATCCCAAGCCAGGATAAAGGAGGAGGGTTGGTGTCAGGAGTTGCGAACCGACCATAAAAAATTAGCTATTTTTATGTGATGAACCTTTATAATATTTCGTTGGGACGTTCCCTTCATAGCGACGCGTTACATCGGACCCCGGATGTATCGAAAAATGAGCTAGGGTCCTCGCTACAAGACAAGGCACTATATCGATCTCGGGATGTAGTGAAAAGGATGCTAGGGTCCATGCCGAAAGGCAAGGCGCCAGGTCTCCACCCGGATTTGGTGACAAGAAGGCAAGGGTCCCAACACGCAGATGGGCGAGCGTGGCGGGCAAACACAGCCCAGGGGTTTAGGATGAAATTGGGAAGTTGGAATATAGGAACATTAACGGGTAAATTGAGAGAGTTAGCAGATGTTTTTGTCAGAAGAAAAATGAATGTTGTTTGCTTGCAAGAAACTAAGTGGGTTGGAGAAAAGGCCAAGGAAGTAGAGGGCACAGGTTTCAAGTTGTGGTACACAGGTACTATCAAGAGTCGCAATGGAGTTGGAATTATGATCGATAAAAGTTTCAGAGATAAAGTCGTTGATGTAAAAAGGAAAGGCGACAGGATTATGATGATTAAGCTTGTAGTGGGGGATCTTATCTTAAATATCCTTAGTGTGTATGCACCCCAAGTGGGATTATTATCAGATGAAAAGATCCAATTTTGGGAAGACTTGGAAGAGGTTCTGAGAGGGATACCACGAGAAGTGAAGGTTTTCCTAGGAGGTGATTTAAATGGGCATGTTGGTAAAAACAGTGAAGGTTTTGATAGAATTCATGGTGGTTTTGGATATGGGACGAGAAATGAGACTGGAGAAGATGTCTTGAACATTGCACTAGCCTATGATTTGATGCTAGCGAACACTTTTTTTCGGAAGAGGGAGTCTCATCTTATCACATATCATAGTGGTCAAAATCGTAGTCAAATTGATTTCTTTATGGTTAGACGGGAAGATAGAAATTCATGTATTGACTGTAAGGTCTACCCTGGAGAATGTGTGGCGACGCAACATAAGTTGGTAATTCTAGATGTTAGGTTCAACAAAGTTCTTAATTTGAGGAAGAAGGATCAAAACCCAAGGATAAGATGATGGAAGCTAAAGGAGGAGAAACAATTAGAGTTTATGGAAACTATGTTGCATGAAGGACCGTGGGAGTTTACTGGAGAAACTAATGAAATTTGGAATAAGATGGCTGTATATGTTCATAACGTGGGAAGGAGGGTGTTAGGTGAAAGCAAAGGAAACAAAATTTTTACAAAGGAAACATGGTGGTGGAATGGAGAGGTGCAAGAGGCTATTAAGCAGAAGAAGGAATGCTTTAGATCTTTGCATAAATGTCCTAACGACGAGAATTTGCAAAAGTTTAGAGTAGCAAGAAAAGATGCAAAGAAAGCAGTGCGAGAAGCTAGAGGAAAAGTTTTTGACGATTTGTATAAAAATCTTGGGAGCAAAGATGGAGAAAAATGTATTTATAAACTTGCAAAAATGAGGGATAAGAAGAGTAAAGATTTCACCCAAGTTAGATGTATCAAGGATGAAAATCAAAGACTGTTGGTAAGGGATGAAGATGTAAGTGAAAGATGGTTACATTACTTTAACAATCTTTTTAATGGGAATAGTGACAAGAGTGAGGTGGAATTGGAGGACATTTCTGATGATTTGAATAGAAGATTTGTGCGTAGAATTAATACATATGAGGTTAAAGAGGCTTTAAAGAGGATGAAGAAAAATAAAGCGTTGGGACCTGATGACGTCCCTATTGAAGTGTGGAGGGGCTTGGGAGATGTGGCAATAAAATGGTTAACCAATCTTTTTAATAGGATCCTTCAAACAAACAAGATGCCTGATGTTGGAGGAAAAGTATGCTTGTGCCTATTTACAAAAATAAGGGAGATATTCAAAATTGTTCAAACTACAGAGGCATCAAGCTTATGAGCCATACTATGAAGTTGTGGGAGAGAGTTATTGAACATCGTCTAAGGAGGGAGACCAAGGTTTCAGTAAATTAATTTGGATTTATGCCAGGAAGATGTACCATGAAAGCTATTTTCTTGATGAGACAATTAATGGAAATGTATGGAGAAAGGAAAAAAGACTTACATATGGTGTTCATAGATCTTGAGAAAGCATATGATAGAGTCCCACGAGAAGTCTTATGGTGGACTCTTGAGAAAAAAAAGGTAGCATTAAAGTATATTAATGCAATCAAAGATATGTATGATGGGGCTACCACATGTGTGAAAACTTGTAATGGAACATCAAGGTATTTTTCTATCACGGTAGGTGTCCACCAAGGTTTAGCTCTTAGTCCGTATCTCTTTGCCTTAGTGATGGATGAACTAACGAAAGATATTCAAGAAGAAGTGCCGTGGTGTATGCTCTTTGCAGATGATGTAGTACTTATTGATGAGACCAAAGATGACGTTAATAGAAAATTGAAATTGTGGAGAAACACTTTGGAGTCTAAAAGATTCAAGGTAAGTAGGAGCAAGACGGAGTATATGAAGTGTGGGTTTTCAAGGATTAAAGACGGTGATCAAGGCACAGTGCATCTACTTGGGCAAGAGGTATCCAAGAAAGACGTTTTTAGATACTTGGGATCAATGTTGCAAAAAGGTGGTGAGATCGATGAGGATGTAAGTCATAAAATTAGAGCAGGGTGGATGAAATGGCGCAGTGCATCGGGACTTTTGTGTGACCGCAAGATTCCTCTTAAACTAAAAGAAAAATTCTATAGAACAGCTGTTAAACCGGCAATGCTTTATGGAGCGGAATGCTGGCCAGCACGTAGGCAACATGAGCATAAAATAGGGGTAGCAGAAATGAAGATGTTAAGGTGGATGTGCGGATATACGAAGATGGATAAGATAAGAAATGAGGATATTCGACGAAAGGTATCAGTGGTACCAGCATGTGAAAAGATGAGGGAGCATAGATTGAGATGATTTGGGCATGTTATGAGACGACCATTAGATGCTCCTGTCAGAACAAGAGTTTGTTATCAAGAACTAGATACAAAGAGAGGTAGAGGTCGATCAAAACTTACCTGGGAAAAGGTAGTTAAACAAGACCTAATGGAGTGGGATATAGATTGACGGACGATATGTCTTAGGACGGAGTGGAGAAAGGCTATAAATCTGGTGGAGGGTTAAACCCTTTAATAATTCTATGTTCCAGTTGTTCCTTGTTTAATTTTTTTCCTCTTCTTTTATTTTATCTTTGTTTCTCTTTTTTGTCCTATTCTCGATTTATCATTGAGTTTATCTACCACCGACCCCGATTAATTTGGGTTAAAGGTGCTGTTGATGTTGATGTTGATAATGTAAAAGCTTTTTATATTGATATCTTATCACATATTGACATGTATGGTAAAATAACTTTTGTAATAATTATTTTAAAAGTCAACTTTAGAATGATTTTTATTTGGTTGACAATGTAAATTTTTAGATCGACAAAATATGAAAATTAAACTCGTTAAAGGATCAACATAAAAATATGGATTTAATTGGTATACACTAGCAATGTAAACAAAATTACACTACAACCAATCACAAGATGATTTTTTAAAAAAATGAGTCGGAGTCTTAATCACTTAAAAAAAAGCATTTACACTACATAGCTATTGAACTCAAAAATTATTTTGGAACTTACATATCAAACTCTAAAAAATAGAAAATTGTTTTAGATTTTCTTAGTATTATAATGGATAACATATAGAATGGAAGGCAAACTCAATCATAGTTAGTATTTACAACAAAGTAGCCAACTTAATCCGATTCAACATATTTTTTGGAAAACAAACTCAAACCTTTTTACAAGCATAAAAGAATATTAAGTCAATTTTTTCAGGAGACATTATTTAATTTTGCTTCAGCATCTCCTCCCCTAGTTTTGAAAGCGTAAGTGGTGGTATTGGGAGTTGTAGGCCAATACGGTGGGGTGTGGAAAGGTGACAATGTCGTCGTGGTGCTCCTTCTATTCGTTTCCATCTCACTCTCCCACAGTGAAACCCATGGCTATGAGTCATCCCCCTTTCATTTTCTCATACATCAATCACAATGTTACTTTCTCTTCCTTTTTTTTTTCTTTTGCTACTAACTGACCCACAAAGCCTTGCTGGCGTACAAGTTCAAGTGCTCATTTTTCAATGACTAACGGCCGAACGTTTCTTATCTTTTCTCTCCATGTAATTTAGGGATTTTACACTAGGCTTGTCTTGGATAAATATAAAGGTAATGGGTCTGTTTGGATGTTAGCTTCTCTAGAAGTACTTCTAGAAGAGAAAAATAAAAAGAAAAAAATAAAATGAGCTTCTCCATAAGCTAAAATAAGTTTTTCATTAGTTAATTTGTAGATGTCATCTCATCTTTTAGAGAAGCTACATTGGTGAGCTTCTACAAATTAACTAATGGATAACTTATTTTTACTTATGGAGAAGCTCATCTCATCTTTTTTCTCTTATTTTCTTCTTCTAAAAGTGCTTCTAGAGAAGCTTATCCAAACAGGCTCATTGACGTTTTTTATTGGAAAAGTTACTTTTCACCTCCTTTTGTTATTTAATGGCGGAGTGTGTGCGTAATAGAATTAGTTTCTCATACTGAAAAGGTGTTTGGATGCAATGCAAGAATATGAAGAGTAAATGATGTATAGTTTAAGAAGGGCCGTTTATACTACTGCTAGCAGTTGAGGAAACTGTCACTCAAGAGAAATGCTTCCAACATATTTTCTATTATTAATGAGAGCCATCAAGCTTTATCATAGTAACGTGTGTGACTTTGGAAAATCAATTAATGTTCTAAAACTGAAAGGGCTATAAATGAAAGTTTCTTGGTATATCTTCATCATCAAGCTTTCAAATCAAATAAACGATAAGTGGATCTCTTTTAAACATTAATTAGTTTTCATTAAACAGATATTGCTAATGCTGAGTTATAAACAATTATTACTTTTTTATGGATAAATATATATTATTACTTAATTTGAAAACTTAGTGTACAAATGTAGAATTTAATCTAAGTTTTATCTTTATAAATTAATATTTCCCCTCAAAACACATGAAGGGAATGAATATCTTTTGGTTAAATAAAGAAGTCAAATTTTAGTCAGAAGTCATTAGTCTCGTATCTATCTATACTACTAACAAAAGAATACTTTTTTAGCCAGCTTTCACCATTTCATCCATTCTCAGCTTTGGAAAGCCAAGTGTCATGCTAGCAGCAACTTTCAGCTTTGGAGGACAGGTGTCAACACTACAGCAAATGCTAGGCTTGGTTAAATGAGGTTTGGAAGCCAACAAAATTTGAATTTGAAAATTAAACTTTCACCCATTTTCTCTGTCTCTCGGCTCCCTCTCTCATCTCCTCACTCCCTCCTCTCTGTCTCTTCTCTTTCTCCTCTCTCTTTCTCTTCTCCGTCGCTTTCTCTTCTTTTCATTTCATACCTCAGCCTCGTAAATGGGTAGTCATAACTACTCTTATGGATAGTCATAACTATTCCTTTTTATCTCAACGGCTGTTAACCGCTGTTAACTTCCCATCATAACCATACATACAAAACACCTTTGATGGAAAGGTCTATATATAGGTGTGTATCTTCAATTTCTAGGGTCCCTGAACTCACTCACAAATAAAGTGCACCTTTGATGGAAAGGTCTATATATAGTTGTGTATCTTCAATTTCTAGGATCCCTGAATTCACTCACAAATAAAGTGCATATACATCATCCAGTGCAAATTGAGAGAAGAGTTTGGAAGACTCAAGAAATCATTTCACATTGCAGTATTACAACCCAACACAAGGAGCAATGGCTGGAGGTATTTATATTTTATTTCATTCCGCATTGATCTAATATTGTTTGTGAAAATGATTAGATCATTAAGTACATAAAAATTCTAACAGTTGGTATCAGAGCAAGTTTCAACCTCTGCCTTGTTCTTACATTTTGAGTTTCTTGGGTTTTACTGGATATTTGATTTAAAGTCTTAAAATAAAGTTTGATTTTAAGAATCATAAAGAAAACAGTTTTTGAATGATTCTAGACTTTAAATCATGAAAAACGGTGTAAAATTTTATGAAGTGTGTGTCGTTTTATTAAGGTTTAAAACGACAATTTTGCGTGCTTCTATATCCTTTTGCTTAATGTTGAAGACAACTTAAGTTTGTGTCATTTTATTAAGTTTCAAACGACAATTCCTTTTGATTTTGACATTATCAAGATAACATGCATGTTCTTGTACTTTTACTCTGAAAAATAAAAGCAAGTTCATGTTTTCAATGCTTTTATGGTGCAAGAAATGTTATTTTGTCATCTTATGCTTTATAAATTCATATCTAAGATAAAATATTAAATTATATTATTGAGTTATCCATAGAATGGAAAATATAATTTGATTGTTTTATCATAAAGTATGCATAATGGATAAATAAATGTTTAGTGATCTCTATAATTTAATTAATTAAGGTTTAGCCAAAGCACCCTTAGTTAGTTAAATTTAAAATTCAGAGCCTCTAGATCACATAAAGAAAATAACATTGATTGTAATTAGTCGTATGTAATATGATAAATATCATCTCACAAGATTATTTATCATGTTTTTGTATGATTAATTAGGATAAAAATATTAAGTTATGTTCTTGATTTGCCCACAGGGATTAGGAAACATAACTGATATGTTTTATCATAAAGTTCATATGAATTTTATTGAATTAAAATTTTAACCCACAGACAAATTTTATGTCACTAAATTCATAATTCTTTAAGCATGTTTTACATTGGTAAAGCATGATAATGATTTATTTTGTCTCAAATTTTAAGAGTAAGCATATATTTTGCAGTTATACAACTTGTTAGTTCTATTGAAATTCCTGAATTGAGAGGGGACAATTACCCAATTTGGAAGGAGAGAATTCTCCTGAATTTAGGATATATGGATATTGATGAAGCTATCAGAAAACCTGAACCACCAGCTATTACAGAGAACTGTGAACCAGATGAGGTGGATCATTTTGAAAAATGGGAAAGATCCAACCGTCTGTGTGTCATGTTCATTAAGACTAAGATCTCTGCTGGTATTAGGGGCTCAGTGAAAAAGCATAACAATGCTAAAGTGCTTATGAAGTCTATCGATGAGCAATTTGAGACTTCAGGAAAAGCACTGGCTAGTACTCTAATCATGAGATTTTCATCAATGAAGTTGAATGCTTTAAGGGGTGTGCGTGAGCACATTATGCAAATGAGGGACATTGCGACCCAATTGAAAACTTTGGAGGTGGATATGTCTGACACTTTTCTTGTCTATTTTATATTGAACACTCTCCCAGCACCATATAGTCCCTTCAAAATATCCTATAACATGCATAAGGACAAATGGTCTATTAAAAGACTCATGATCATGTGCGTTCAGGAAGAGGGAAGGTTGCAATTAGAACAAGGAGAGAGTTCTCTGCTAACAATTGAGAAAAATGACAAGAAAATAAAATATAAGAACAAGGGAACTGGTAAAATATCACCCCAGACTGGAATTAAGAAAGAACCATCCAGATGTTTTTTTCTGTAAAAAGAAAGGGCACATGAAGAAAGAATGTTCTAAGTTCAAACAATGGTTTGAAAAGAAAGATATGTCTACCTCTTTAGTCTGTTATGAATCTAATATGATTAACATAAATCATAACACATGGTGGATTGATTCTGGTTCTACAATCCATGTTTCAAATACCTTACAGGGTATGCAAAACTTAAGGAACCAATGGACAGTGAACTGTGCATCTATTCAGACAACAAGATGAGTTCACCTGTGAAGGCCATTGGAACCTACAGTTTAGTTTTAAGAAGTGGTTTTATTTTGAATTTGATAAAGACTTTTTATGTTCCTAGTTTTTCTAAGAATTTAATTTCAATTTCAAGACTTGTATCATTTAGTTATTCCTTTCATTTTATGAGATATCTTTCAGTTTGTTTTATAATTTTGATCTCATAAGGAATGATATTTTATATAATGATTTTTTTTCTACATTAATTTGCAAAATGATATCACTTATGACGCTATGCATGTTAATGCTGACATTAAGCGATGTGTTATGAATGAGAATTCCTCTATACTGTGGCACCGAAGATTAGGATACATCTCCATTCAGAGAATTAAAAGATTAGTGAATGATGGAGTACTTAGTACTTTAGATTTCACTGATTTTGAGACTTGTATAAATTGCATTAAGGGAAAACACAGAAACAAGTCTAAAAAGGGTGCCAAGAGGAGTACTAAATTATTAGAGATTATACATACAGATATCTGTTGTCCTAATATGGACATATATGGTCAGAAATACTTCATCTCTTTTATAGATGATTATTCACGATACATGTATCTCTACATGCTTAATAATAAGTATGAAGCCTTAGATGCCTTTAAGGTATTTAAGTTTGAGGTAGAGAATCAATGCAGTAAGCAAATTAAGATCGTGAGATCAGATAGAGGTGGAGAATACTATGGTAGATACACTGAAGATGGACAAGCACCTGGTCCATTTGCGAGGTTTCTTGAAGAGCATGGGATTGTTGCCCAGTACACTATGCCTGATTCTCCGAATCAGAATGGTGTAGCAGAAAGAAGAAACCGAACATTATTGGATATGGTGCGAAGTATGCTCAGTAGTTCCAAGCTTCCTAAGTTCTTGTGGAAAGAGGCACTTAAGACGGCAGTGTACATATTAAACCGAGTTCCAACTAAGGCTGTTCCAAAATGCCATTTGAGTTATGTAAAGGTTGGAAACCGAGTTTACGACATGTACGCATTTAGGGATACCCGTTTGAAGTTATAATTTATAACCCACAAGAAAAGAAGCTTAACCTGAGGACTATTAATGGGCATTTCATTGGATATGCTGAAAGGTCTAAGGGATACAGATTTTATTGTCCATCTCACACTACAAGAATTGTGGAATCAAGAAATGCCAAATTTCTTGAAAATGACTTAATTAGTGGGAGCGATCAATACAAAGACTTTGTTTCTGAGAAGGATCATTCAGTTGCTCAACCATCTACTTCAAACGCAAGACTGGTAGTTATCCAAAATACCCCTCCAGTTCAACCGGGTGTTATACAACCAATCATTGAGAATCTATAATCTGTTGCTGATATTAATCCAGTAGATCAAGTTGTTTACGAGGAACAAGAAATTGTTGATCAACCAATTGAGCAACAAGTTCATCAAGATAATCGTGATATAACATTAAGGAAATCTACTAGAATAAGGAAATCAGCGATACCTAGTGATTATGTTGTGTATTTGAAAGAGTCTGATTATAACATAGGAGCCGCAAATGATCCTGAAACGTTTTCACAAGCCATGAGTTCTAAGGAATCAAACTTGTGGTATGATGCTATGAAAGATGAGATGAATTCTATGGCATCTAATGAAGTCTGGGATCTTGTTCAGTTGCCTGATGGTGCAAAGGCCATTGGTTGTAAATGGGTCTTTAAAACAAAGAAAGACTCATCAGGTAACATTGAAAGATATAAAGCTAGACTCGTAGCCAAAGGATTTAATCAAAAGGAAGGTATCGATTATAAGGAGACATTTTCTCCTGTGTCGAAGAAAGATTCTCTCCGTATCATCCTAGCATTGGTTGCACATTTTGACTTAGAGTTGCAACAAATGGATGTGAAAACAACATTTCTCAATGGAGATCTAGAGGAAGAGGTTTACATGAAACAACCAAAAGGATTTTCCTCTAATAATAATGAGCAATTGGTGTGTAAGCTTAAGAAATCTATATATGGGTTGAAACAGGCCTCCCATCAATGGTATTTGAAGTTTCATGATGTTATTCCCTCATTTGGTTTTGTGGAAAATATTATGGATCAATGTATATACCAGAAGGTTAGTGGGAGCAAAATCTGTTTTCTTATTCTCTATGTGGATGATATTTTGTGATCTTTATAATTTAATTGATTAAAGTCTAGCCACAGCAACTTTAATTATTTAAATTATATTAAGATTCTTTAGATCACATAAGAAAGTGATGAGATACTTTCAAGGGACTAAAGATTATATGCTTATGAATAGACGAACTGACAATTTGGAAGTAATTGACTACTCTGATTCAGACTACGCTGGTTGCATTGATTCAAGAAAATCCACTTCAGGATATATATTTATGCTAGCCAGCGGAGCTGTCTCTTGGAGAGGTGTCAAGCAGACCTTGATTGCTACTTCCAATATGGAGGCTGAGTTCGTTTCTTGTTTTGAGGCTACCTTACATGGTGTATGGATAAGGAGTTTCATTTATGGACTTAGATTTATGGATTCCATTTCTAAGTCATTAAAGAAATATTATGATAATTCAGATGTTGTTTATATGATTATGGCTAAGAATAACAAAAGTTGTGGTCGAAGCAAGGACATCGACATTAAGTATCTAGCCATAAGAGAATGTGCTAAAGATAATACAGTGGTTATTGAGCACATTAGCACTGAATTAATGATTGTTGATCCTTTAACTAAGGGCATGCCACCATTTAAATTTAAGGATCATAATGATATTGTTTTGATAAAACTCTATTGTGATGTTTCCATTCAGATTATGCGCATCTAAAGTTATTAATTTTGAGAAACATTAATACAGTTTGGACCTAGAATAAACGTTGGGTTTATTCATTAAGTTATATGGGATTGAGAAATATAATGCAATGTGATACATGGAAGATAATACTCGCATACATTAGAGGACCTATCGCCATGATTCATGTATTTTATTTCTTATTATGTAAATGATGGGTTATGTTAACCAAGTGGGAGAATGTTGGTTTTATTTTGTAACCAACCTTAATTGGTTAACTATACTTATGGGTAGTCATAACTACTCTTATGGATAATCATAACTATTCCTATAGTTAACTACTCTTATCTCAACCGCTGTTAACCGCTGTTAACTTCCCATTATAACCATACACACAAAACACCTTTGATGGAAAGGTCTATATATAGGTGTGTATCTTCAATTTCTAGGGTCCCTGAACTCACTCACAAATAAAGTGCATATACACCATCCAGTGCAAATTGAGAGAAGAGTTTGGAAGACTCAAGAAATCATTTCACATTGTAGTATTACAACCCAACACAAGGAGCAATGGCTGAAGGTATTTATATTCTATTTCATTCCGCATTGATCTAATATTGTTTGTGAAAATGATTAGATCATTAAGTACATAAAAATTCTAACATATATATGTTTAGTCTTTATAAATAAAGTAAATTTTATTTTTAGATCTTAATTATTTTTACCTTTTCATTTATAGATTGGCCTTCATCTCAACTTTTCAATCAAAAGACCCTATTGTTCTCGTTACCCTTCATTTTAAGGAGACATGGAGAAAAAGTAAAAGAATAGAGAGAAAAATGATGAATTCTAGCTAGTATTATATTTTACAAAATGATGTGATAAAAGATAAAAAGAAAATAGAAAAAAATAAAGTAAAAGTGAAAGAAAATAAAAAGGGAAGTGTATGAATATAATATCCCTTGTATGCAAGATTAAAATCCTAACTTCTTTTCCGCGAGCTGTGGATTTGAGTGAGGGTTGTGATAGGTTTTCTGAGTTGATGCTAAAGCTAGGCTTGATTCATATACACTTGAGTGACGTGGTTCTTTTTTACACCACGCATGTTAAGAATGAGTACAAGCTTCCCTTTGTTGGTGTGGAGAAACTACTATAACGGTCTCTTTTTAAGTCGATTATTTTCCGCATTCTAAGTCGGTTTTGTGACCAACCTTGTTTTGGGCGTCGTAGTATACAAAAGCCTACAAAGTCGGATTTTAAAAAAACCGACTTTGAAATTTATTTATTTTTATTTTTTTTAAATTCGCGTATTCTAAGTCAGTTATTTTAAAAAACCGACTTAGAAAGTTACCTTACAAAGTCGGTTATTACCGAAAACCAACTTAAAAATCGACGATATAAAGTCAGTTATTTTAAAAAACTGACTTGGAAGGCGTAGATACAAAGTCGGTTATTTTAGAAAGTGATGAGACAAAGTCAGTTATTTTAAAAAACTGACTTAGAAGGTGTAGATACAAAGTCGATTATTTTAAATAACCGACTTAGAAAGTGTCATATACAGCAATTTTGGAAGGTATTTAAAGAAGATTTAGCTCAAGCTTCTGAAAAAGGTATGCAACGAACCAGCATGTCAGGAATCATCAAGCCAATAACACGTTGAGTAATGGAAAAATCAGTAGAATCATCAACAACAAGCTTTAATTTGATTAATGCAGAAGTCTACTTCAAAACAAACCTCACTCAAGCAAATAGATAATTTCTCATGGGACCAGACAGGTTCATGTAAACCGATAAAACTATCTTTAACAAATTGTCCATTATGATTTTCTTACTACTCGCATCTAAGTTTATGTACTATGACCACAACTCTAGCTTATAAGTTTATGATAATAATACAAAAGATTATGCTTACTAATCAAGATAGAATCCTAATAACAACATACAATTAGCCTTCATAATGTCCCTGAGTAAATTTGTTCTCTGGATGGAAAATAGCTACTACTTGATTTCCATAAAATTTTCGGCCATTTAATCCAGCACGGGCTTTTGTAGCACCATCAATATCAACGTACTCCAAAAACACCTGCAAATACAAAGCTAATTGCAGTTTATAGCATGTATATTCCTAAAGCAAAACACCTTGATATGCAATTATACATAATACTCATTTTCCAACAGTAATTTCTGACAAATCCTCAGTCCCTCGCATTAACTATTATTTTGATTCCACAACTACATCAACCCAGCATTAGGAAAGGGGTAAGACAAACAAATTATGTGCTCTTAATTTCTATAATTGACAGTAGGAGACTGAATTTCCAGAATAGGTGAACAACACACCTTTCCAACTCCAGCGGCATGTTCACCATCAGGTGGTGGTCGTGGGGTCACCACATTCACCAAAGTACCTGCATAAAGTGAAAACAAAAACAGTGAAATATGCAAATAAATTTTCATAGACATGCAATGAACAAGCATGTGACGAAAAAGGTTATAGAGGCTTCAGTCTATAAGTTAGGCCTGATTCTTTATGAGAATGTGGGACTACAATTTGGCTGTAAAACAAATAACACAGAAAATTAATATTAGTTCACACCTCATAGTGAGACAAGCAAACTAAATAAGAAATTACCAAATTTGGAGCACTCCTGTCTCGTATGATCAAGAATCTCTTCATAGTCTTCATCTTTGAGCTCATCAGAAGAAACTGCGTGAGTTAAACACACCACCTTTGTTGCCACTAAGGCTGGTTGCAACATAAGTTTCTACAAAAATCAAAAGTATAAAGCAGTTAGAATTTTAAACACATGTACAAGTGATCCTGGTAACAAATACAATTTAATGGACAATCCCATCAAACCTACAGTGCAATCTGTGTTGTGCGTGCATTAAAATGCTCTCTTGCTCAGGTTTAGGCTGCTGTGGGTTTGCACCTTGATTAGCTCGTCTAACTATAAGAGTCTTACCTCCCATCGTTATTCCATTTAGAGCAACACACGCAATATCTGTAACTGCAAGATTCTGGTAAACACAAAATGCATAACCCTTTGGATTACAGTCAAAAAGATACCTCAAAAATAATCCCATCCAAAGCCATCGCATTGCTAGCTTCCTCAACAGACCTCATCTCCACAAAGGCAAACTTCTTGTTTGTTCTATGTAGACATTGACCACATCATCACCTGCACACAAATTAAATCAATTAGTCACATTATAAAGTCAGTAAACTGGCACACAATTCATTGAAATTTACTATCTACCTGGGCCAGCAGTGTTTCCACCAATCTTAGCCATAAGTTGACTGAAGAGTGGCACTGGGCCAAAATATATAATATTATAAAGTTATAGAAGTACAATTTATAATATTACTTTTACTTGATTTCTCACTTATTTATCTTAAATAAAACAATAAAATATATCACTAATAACAAGCCACCTTTACATATAATGGTACTTTTATAATTTTATAATATCATTTCTACTTTATTTTTTTACCTATTTCTCTTAAATATATCACTCTGCTTATACTCTATTTCTTCCTTTCTAAATTATCTTTCTTCTATTTTTGTTTATTCTAATTCTCTTTTAAACCAAACACAACATAATAGATTAATTGATGTAAAGAGATATTCTAAAACTGATTGTCAAATAGTCTAATTTCACTTTCATCCTTTTACCAATGCACCTCAGATGCGAAGCAATCAAGATGCCCAGTGGTTCCCGACATCATCTTAAGGGCATCCTTTCAATTTATACTCTTTTATCCCCATCTTTAAATTAAATTCCAATTATTTAAAACAATATCTATAGTTAAATAAATTAATAACAATATTAATTTATTCATTTTAAATTTCAAATAATATATATTATAATTTTAAATTTTATAAAGAAAAAACATCTATATTGTATAATACACAAATTAAATACTAACTTATATAAATTAATCTAAGAAACTGTATCATTAAGGATATATTTTTAAAAGTCACAAGGAAATAAAATTTAAAATTTTGGAATACTAATAAGGGTTATACGGTTATCCCCTTTCCCGATAAAAAAGAAAGGCGCATTGAGGTATAAATAAAATAAGTATACAATTTAGTATATAATAAAATATAAAAAGATTACTAAAGAATTGTAGTTCTATAGGATAAATATATTTTTACATAGATTTCTTTTATTTTTTCCTAAAATAATATTTACTTTACCAATATAGTATAAAAAATATTATCATCTACTCATACATTATTAAATGCGATAAAATTTTAACTTTTAAAATAATTATTTCAAAATTCATATTAAAATAATTTCTGATCACTTAAAAGGATAAAAGATTTTACATTCAAAATAATAAAAACTAAACTCATTTCTTTTATAAAAAAAAAACACACTCATTATTAGAGTTGGTTTAGTGGCAAGAAATGTAGATAATACACGTGAAGTCATAAATTCTAATATGGAATTCTTTACTTCATTATACCACCAAAAATGTTAACCAAAATTGCCTTCACTTTGTCATCAGCAGTCAATATTTTAAATGCCTCAACCACCTGGTTTACATAATTGCATTAAATATGAACAAAAACATCATAAGATGGAGATCATTAAAGGTATCTAGGAAAAACTAAACAAACTTTTTAATATAATCTTTTTGGAGTAATGTCTGAGTTAAATGCACCAGCAACAAGGTTATTAAAATCGAGATTTTACTTAGGATCGGGAGGGGGGATGAAAGATCGTAAATCGAGGATCGTAAGATCGAATCGTAGATCCTACTATGAAACTACAGAAATAAAAAAGTGGAAATGGAAAGTCTGCAAATAGAAATTACGAAAATTAAAACTCAAAAGCCCATTCAAAAATAGTACATGATATTGCAGCAAGAAAAAAAGTGGCTACAAAAAGCAAATCAAGCCCAAGTAAGTTAAACCTAGCTATCTTATTCTTTTCTCCTTCTCTCTTCCGTTTACTGCTGCGTATTCTTTTCTCCTTCTCTCTCGTTTACTGCTACTGCTGCGCCGTTTCTTTCTCCAGCAATGGTGACCACCTCAACACTGTGTTCTTCTTCCTCTTCACGATCGACGGCGAGGTCGTGGCACAGTAGCGACAAGGCAAGGTCGCTCAGCTTTTTGGAAACGAAGGCCGTCGAGAGTCGCCGGGTCGCGCAAAGGTCGGGAGCGCCGTCGGGAGTCGCTGGGTCGCGTTTAGGTCTCGAAAGCACTGGCTTTGGATCGATTTTGATTCCAACCAAGGTTAGGGCATCTAAAATCCTCAGCTGAAACAGGATCAGACGGATTAAAGATCTCACGATCTTGCGATCAAAATCGCGATCTCAGTCCGATCCCACGTCTCTCCGATCCTGGTATCGATCCAGATCGCCGGTGGCCCAAAAAATCGTAAGATCGTACGATCTTACGCGCCGGATCGCGATTTTGCTAACCTTGACCAGCAGATTACAAATTGATCTGATAATGGAACACATAAGAACAATCATATTGATCATAATAGTGTAAATAGCAATAACATAATAGGGAGCAATCCTAACTATAAAACATTACCTGGTTTTCAGAGGCATTGCCACCTACATCCAGAAAATTGGCAAGAGTACCTCCATGCAGTTTAATTATATCCATTGTGGCCATTGCTAATCCTGCTCCATTCACCATGCAGGCAATTTCTCCATCTAACCCAATATAATTTAAATCTGCCTTTGCAGCAGTCACCTGTAAAAAGATAAAAGACACATACAATGCCCACGGACAGTAAAAAGAAAGAAGATTCAAGGATACAAGGGGTTAATAATGAAGCACAAACAGGTTATGCGAAATCAGGCATTGCCATATAGAATCTCACTGTCTTACCATAAGTATATCATAAACTTGAGCTCCAATACATTTCAAAAGGATCAAAGTGCAATGAAAGAAATGTAAGTAGTTACATGAGTTAGGCTGACAGGTGTATGTGGGATTGACTGAACTGGGTTTATTAACATGAACCCGCCCAATATATTGCTGAGGCCAATTTTTGGACCTGGACATGGAGCAGCCCAATTAATAACCAGGCACGTTGCTGTTACATAGTTAAGTCTCAAAATTTAAAAGTAGAAAACTAAGACTAAGGGATGTTATGCAATATTATCATGTTATATATGTAAAAGTTATTAATGTGACTCAACTAGTCAAGCAATTTATTATTTATCACTAATTATAAAAAATGCTTTACAATACTGTGGCATCATGCCAAGTTGGGCGTACCCAAAATGTCTTGAATTTAACCCAACAACACACTACACCTCTTTGGTTCATCAAGCAGCTTCCTTTCAATCAATAACTCTACTATCTTTTTACCTGGTAGCCAGCTTCAATCACAATATAACGCCTCAAATTCTTGGCCTTCTTATATTTGGCAGTAATGTTCTCTAGAGTTTCTGTTAAAGAATCCATGTCATTGTGCTTAAAATACACCACTGTGCTTCTAGAAAGATAAAGGCCATTCTGTATTCCCTAGTGGACTCCCTCATCCCTGTAAAACATAAAAACTTACAGAACATCAAAATCAACATTAATGCATCCTCCATTGATCAGTTTGTTCTTTATACCATTCTAATATAGAAGCAAAAGCAATGAGACAAAACCAACGAAAATAATTTTATTTGTGATGTCAATGCCCACTAAAAGCATAAATAAATGTCATGAGGCAAAAAAACAGATGAAAAATTGAATATTACAAAGAAGATATTCAAAGATCCACAGAGAGGAATGACAATCATACCATCTTTGCATCCTTCACCCACATCCTTCCCAGATTGCTTACCAAGCCTGTATTTCTGCAATGCAGAAAGAAAGGTTTCACTTTTGTCGGAAAGCTGAAAATTCGACAGAGTATTATTAAAAGAATTGAAGAGACCTGAAGATGACTCTTCAAATGAAACAGAGTCAAACCCTTGACATTCATGGTCCTCATGATGGCTTTTGGTGTAGCTTCTGTAGATAACATCCAGAACTTAGTCAGAAAGTGATGTTGATGATAATTTAAGATTTCAGGATAAGAAAAGGAATCAGGTTTTGTTAACTACTTTGCAAACAAGTGAAGCCAATATCAATGTAAACCTCAGCATACATAGAAGGCTAAATATATTGAGCCAAAATACTTTCAACTTAGACCGCTTATGAGTTCATGGGAAAGTATCTTGCTAAGTTATAATTATCAAAAGAGAACAGCAGCATGTGACTTGGGTTGAGGATGTACTGATGTAGTACAGTATACCACGGGCACCCACTACCCTTTTAAACCCTACATGGCATAACAAAAAGTCAAAAAACAAAGCCAAACTCAGAACACACTGATTGACAAGTTCATTCAAACAAAATGTTCTCAAGTTAAGCAGTCCAAACTCCAAACAAACTAACAAATGGCTACCACTAATCTGCTCATGAAATCATTCTCCGCTTACATTGTTACAACAAAATCCACTTGTCAAACTCTACATTCACCCTTAGCAAGACCAATTACTCTAAGATAAACAAAAACACTTACAATTCCAATTATTACAACCGAGAAAAGGAGTAGAAACACAAACAAACTCTTAATAAGAAGTTAAGAACTAATAAATCTCTTTCGGTGAGTTACCTGAGCTTGCATGCCACCGTGTCTTCTAACGCCAATAGCATCATACATGACAATGAGGCTGAAGCCGAGGCAGACAGGAAAGAGGGAATCGGCGACTCCGTGGCAGATGGCGACGGAGGTGGAGAGGGCGGAGTGGGAAAAAGGCATTCCCCCTAGCTTCTGCGTCTAACCGGAAACAACACTCATCAGTGAAAAGGAAGCCCTTCAATGGAAACAATGTAAAGAACGTTGCTTCAGTTGTGTTCTTCTTCCAAGATTGGAACCGGTGCTTGGATTCACGAGGGAGACATACAATGGAGAGGTTAGGGATTTTTGTGGGTCGGGGCGCAAAGGGGGGATATTAACCTGTTTTTTAAATTTTAATAAGAATCAAAGTCGGTTCTTATCAAAACCGACTTTGAATAATGCAATACTAAGACGGTTATTATATAACCGACTTTGTATGATGGTAAACAACGACGGGTACACTGAGAACTGACGTCGTTTTTGTAGTGCTCTTCAAATAATAACGAAATTGCCACCGGTCAGCATTCTAAGTCGGTTTTTTGACAACCGACGTGGATCGCATGTCGTGAAATAGGACTTTTGTAGTAGTGAATGATAGGCTATCAAAAGAACAGATAGAAGATACTTCAGCTCCATACTTCTATATATAATATATGAAAAGCCAACTCGTACACGCAAGAGAATGAAAGACATTATGGGTATCTTGCATGGATATTTAATTAATTACTTTCATAGTTGTAGTAACATGCAATGCCTAACTACCTGCAATGACCTTATTTGTTTATCACAAGAGATAGGGGTTTTTAATTCTTGCAAAGCAGCTTTGATTCACACACACTATAAAAAGTCGGCTATAAATATGTTTATGGCCAGGATGCATGTATTATGCCACCGCCACATGGCACATGGCTGATGGTATCTTGTGCCATGTTGAACCAACTACTGCTTCACACAAAATGCCACATTTTTCATTATATTATTGAATGAGAATTGCATAAACCCTCATCCAAAAGGTTTAAATATGATAAGTAATATGAATAATGAATGTGATAAGAGGAGAGAAATACAAATAATGGATAAATGTTAATAAAGTGTTAATTTGTAATATTAAGGTGTTTCGATGTATGTGTGAGAGAGATAATAGTTCATAGATGAAGAGCACCGGATTATTTTGATCAAAATTGAAAATGCAATTTATTTACCAAATCCACAAGTAAATTACAAACACCAAATGATTATCGATGGTATATAGTGTTCTAGTTTATTTTCAATTGTTGGAATACAAATGTGAAGTAAAATCTTACATCAAATAAGAATTAGAAGGTTGAATATCATATAAGTGAAAGAAAGACCCATAAACCCGAGTCTTAAGGTTTTGGGTTAAAGTATGGTGTCAGGTTCACTTATATGTTGTTCATGATCTATTGGTGTAAATCTTCCTGGTATTTACCCCCATCTATTGCTAAACAAGTATTAGATGATGCTTAACTCCAGGGCCAAATTCGAAGTGGGGAAATTCGATGGAACTAGGAATTTCCGATTATGGTAGAGTTGAGTTAAGGATTTGTTGGTACAGCAAGGTCTTCTAAAGGCGCTGTGCGACTCAAAGCTTGAGAAGATGGAGGTTTTGGATTGGGAGGAGTTGCAAGAGAGGGTTGTGACAACCATAAACTTATGTTTGGCAGACGAGGTTCTCTATCACATGATGAAGTTGAAATTGGAGAGTCAATACATGTCAAAATCGTTGATGAATAAACTGTATCTTAAGTAGAGATTGTATGGGGTAAAGATGCAAGAGGGTTCAGATCTCCAACAGCACGTGAATACCTTCATTCTGATTATCAACAACCTGGCAAGACTGGATGTAAAGATTGAAGACGAGGATAAGACATGTATTATGTTGTGTTCTTTGCCTTTTTCTTACGAACATTTGGTGACAACTTAAACGTACGAAAAATACTCAATTAGTTTGGAAGTGATACAAGTTGCACTTATATCTCACTCTCAACAGAGACAAAATGTAATGGGGAGTTCGCAAGGCGATGGTCTGTGTGAAGGGAAAACAAAAACGTGGAAGAACACAAGGTAAAGGTTCTGGTGTTAGGTAGAGGAAGAAATCCAAGTCTAGAGAACGCAAGAATACAATAGAGTGGTACAAAAACAACCAGAAGGGACATTTCAATTGGGATTGCCTAGAGTTGAAAAAATATGGTGAAGGGGCATCCCGCCCAGCAAATGTGGCATAGACCAATGATTCAGACTACAACAGTGAGGGTGATGTTCTCTCTAGTTCATGCAGTCAGCTGCCAAATGCATAAATTCTTGATTCTAGATGTTTTTACCATATGAGTTCTAACAAAAAATAGTTCACCACATACAAATCAGATAATTTTGCCAGTGTCTATATGAGATTAATAAAGCATAGCATAAATGCATAAAGAAAAAGATAAGATATAAAGACTAATCTAATGATGATCATAGTTCAATTCAAATGAAACCAACCCCGAAGCCCGGAGGAGTTGGCGGAGGCACGAAGCGGAGCCTCGAAACGCAGCTTTCGAAGTCGGAGTCGGAGCGAAGCCTCGAATCGAAGGTGCACTATAATACCCCAGAGTTCTGGCGCGAATGGCGTGGGTTGCCGCGTGGATAGCGCCAGAAATCCTACTGAGAAAACCATGTCTGGTGTGTGGCGCGATCAGCGCTAGACTCATTGGAACATGGCACGAGGGGTGCCATGGTTTGCAGCCAGCGCTGGGAGCGCCCAGAGTTGTTATTATTATTATTATTATTATTAAATATTTATTAATTTTATTAATGATTAATTTTTGTCAAAAAGTTTAATTGACCATCTTTAATATAATCTTTTTTTCAACTATATTTTTTTATCCACATAACTCAAATCATTATAATATAGTACATGTTTAAATAGTTTATAATTTACAAGAAAACTTATAATATTTGATTATGTCTATTAACTGGACCATAATGATCTATGATTATCTAATAATTTTTTTCTAACAGAGAAAATGGAAATTTTAACCAGACGGTTAGGTGTTGTGGAAATTTGATTTTAAATTATACTTTCAATGCCCTAAATTACAAGGCATAATCACTTAAAAATGTTGTCTATTTTAACCACTAAACTATTATTTGTTTGTTTTAAGTAAAAAATGCTTAAAAATAAGTTAGAGTCAATCCAACAAGATACATATTTTCCCATTAGGGTGCTTTCAACGTTGTGTAATAAGCAAATCAAACATAAATAAATGAAACTTCAATCCAAGTACACTCTTACACATGTTAACACCAACACACGCTAGACTAGAAGAAGAGGAAAATTTTAACTAAAAAGGTATTGCGGAAATTTGATTTTAAGTCTTTAGAGTTACTTGCAAACAATTTTCTTAGAATTTGGTAAGATAAGTTAAGTGATAAAAAAAAAAACATATTAAAGCGTTAAAAAATAAATTTATAAAAAATGGGAGTACTCAACATGATTATTCGTCATTTAAATAAAGTTCATAGACTAATTTAAAATACATTTAATAATTGAAGAACTTTAAAGCGCGGTTTTTAATATTCACAGGACTATTTAACTAATTTTTATTTATTTTAGAAAATATTTAAGAGAGAAAGTAATACTTTTAAGATGAAATTGAAGATTTAGTCATTGAAAACCATTGGTATCCAACCATCTGATATCTATAAAAAATAATATAATTCATAAGGGTCATGGAATGTGTAAAATCTCATCACATTTATATGTAAAAGAATGATGTGTGTTTTGTGCCCCTTGGGATCTAAGTTTTTGTGTTTGGTACTTTGCAACTACTTTTAAATGTTTATGACTATTTTTTTGTGAAGTAAATGTTTACGATTATCCCATCTAATCAATTTAAAATGTCGCATCCTACTTATATTTTTCTCTCACGTAAGACAAAAAGATATGTCGAGTGAAGGCATAAACTAAACTTCGTGGGACTGGGACACATCCTAACCTCAATAATTGAAAAATATCTCAAAGATGTGTTTGGCGCAATTCTCCACTCCCTTGGAAATGTAATGCATATTAATTTTCCGACAAACAAATTACTGTAATTCACATCAAACCCTTGCAAAAGTCTCAGAGCATTATGGAATGCATCATTCTAATGCCTCCTTATTATATAGAGTGAACAAGACACAAAATGTATAATAATAATGTCAGTGATATTAATGTCATTTACTTAGAAAGAACAAAGAAATGAGAGGGAGACAGTGAGGTCAAAATATTTCTGGACGTAAATCTGACTAATTTCACTCGACCAGAATAAAAAAAAATTGAATATTCAAATAAAACTTTTTTTAGAAAACAACATGACATCAGATTGGGTCTTAAAGGTGTATGCTTTCAGACTTGAAATGAATCTCCTCATTTTTTTATTATTTCAATTTTATCTTAATCTATAATTATTATAAAGAAAATAATTGCATTTGATATTATTTTTTCTGATCATTTTTATTTTTAACTATTATAAATTATTGTAACATTTTATTTTAACTTTTAAGAACAATTACATCTTTCAAAATAAATTATACTAAATTATATATAAAACTTATTTTTAAATCTAGGCACGAAGTGCCTTTTTTTTCCTAGTTATACCTAGAAAGAGATGAGAAATCAAATTATATATTGATATAGATTACAAAAACTATTATATCATCAATAACTTAATTTGAATAAAATATGATTATAATCGATCAAATTACTATTTTGATTGTTTGTATTAAATTTTATTAAAACAAAATAATTATTGGTATATAATTGAAGAATTCTTATTTTATACATTTTAACGGAATACATTGAAAACAATTTCTTTTCATAGGCATTAGAAAATTTCATTAGAAACAAGAAGAATTACCCAGTGTATCTTTTCCACAAGCATCTTTCCTCCGGGCCCCATTTTTTGGTTAGTGCCTCTGTTCTCTCATTTTCCGTTTCCCCCCCTGGCCCCTTCTCTTGTTTCGCTGCAGCGCTGCCTGTGCCTGTTGCCTGCTGCCTCCGCCACAGCGCTCCGCGCCTCCGCCTGCTGCCTCACGGTTAGTAAGCCACTTCATATTAAAGAATGATTCTTTAGTAAGCCACTTCATATTAAAGAATGATAACAAATTTTCATTGATTTGTTTGATGCATTTAACCAATCACCAATTTAGTAAAGACTGCAAGTAAATAACATTATTTTTATTTTTTTGTAAATTTTGACTTTGAATTAAATTTGAACCTAGTCCATATATTAGAATTTGTATACATAACAAATTTAGTATATGCATGCAACATAGTCCATATATTAGAATTTGTATACGTAACAACTGGGCTATTTTCTAATACACTCAGATTCAAAAGTGCATTTCTGAACAAAAGTTTAAAGATTAAAAATACAATTAAACCTGAATTTACTTGAGCAAGTTTAATGTGCTTTGTATACTCCTCAAGTTTAATGTCTCCACTTCTTCACCGCTAACACAACAGCCATCAACTCCTTTTTATATACTGATTTCAGCTTCTCCCTTTCTGATAAAGCCTCACTCCAAAATGCAAGAGGTCTGTCTGCAACAACATTGCCCCCAAACCACTTCCAGAACCATCAATTTCTAACATGATTTTTTTTTGAAAAATCTGGTACTCCCAAACTGGGTAGCTGCTGCATTATTGCCTTCAGCTTCTCAAAAGCTTTAAATGCCTCTTCCTCCCAAACAAAAGCATTCTTTTTCAACATATCATTCAAAGGTTGAGACACTTTTCCATACCCTATTACAAATCTTTTATAATATCCAGTCAATCCTAAAAACCCCCTTAACCCCTTGACATCTTTAAGGACAGGCCACTTAGTCATAGCTGCCAGTTTGTTGGGATCAGCTTCTACACCCCAAGATGAAATTATATGTTCCAAATATGCTAAGGATTGCTGGCCAAAGTTACATTTTTTATTATTTACAGACAACTCTTGTTGCTGTAAAACTTGCAGCACTGCTTTTACATGCATGGTGTGTTCCTCCAAACTACCACTGTAAATCAAGATATCATCAAAGAACACCAAAGCAAATTGTCTCAAGAAAGATTTAAGTACCTCATTCATGAGTGCTTGAAAGGTTGAAGGTGCATTGGTTAGCCCAAAGGGCATCACCAAGAACTCATAGTGGCCCTCATGAGTTCTGAAAGTGGTCTTGTGCACATGCTCTGCCTTCATCCTGATTTGATGGTAGCCTGCCCTCAAATCCAGTTTTGAAAAACATGCAGCCCCTCCAATCTCATCCAACAATTCTTCAATAATAGGCATAGGGAATTTGTCAGGTACAATAATTTTGTTAAGAGCCCTTTAATCCACACAAAACCTCCAACTCCCATCTTTTTTCTTTACTAAAATTACAAGGCTAGCAAATGGACTGATACTAGCTCTGATAATCCCAGCAGACAACATATCTCCCACCAACTTCTCAATCTCATTCTCATGATAGTAAGGGTATTTGTAAGGCCACAAATTGGGTATATTGCTTCCAGGTTGCGGATTAATTTCATGATCGCTTTCTCTGAATGGTGGCAGTCCTTGAGGTTCCTTAAAAACCTCCTCAAACTGCAGTAATAACTGCAACAGTGTTTCAAGTACTGTTTCTGCCTTCTCCTCTCCTCCCATAGACTTCAACTCTATCACAAATCCTTGCTCAGCCTCCAACATGTTACATTTGATCAATTTTCTACTTATGGCAGCCTTAATCAATTCAGGCTCAGCCCTTAACACTATTTTTCTGTTCTGCACTTTTACAG
>PYAF01004951.1:299832-324365 GCA_007407185.1 Glycine tomentella | reverse complement strand
AGATTTTTATCCTTGTCTACATATTTACTTTAACCATATTTCTCAATTAATTTTCTCCCTTTCTTAAATTTGTTTGTCTCTATAATAATAGACCATTTTTAAAAAAATATTTCAGACTATAAGCTATATGGCAGAGAGGATTGTTGGGCATGGATCATTTGGGGTTGTCTTCCAGGTATGAATTCTTATCCACTGAATGGTGTATTAGTTTAGTCTTTCAAACAGAGCAAAATATGATACTGACATTTTTGTCTAATTGTAGGCTAAATGCTTGCAGACTGGTGAAACTGTGACCATCAAAAAAGTTCTTCAAGACAAGAGGTATAAAAACCGGGAGCTGCAAACAATGCGCCTTCTTGACCACCCAAATGTTGTCTGTTTGAAGCATTGTTTCTTTTCAACCACCGAAAAGGATGAACTATACCTTAATTTGGTACTTGAGTATGTTCCTGAAACAGTTAATCGTGTGGTCAAACATTACAACAAGTTGAACCAACGGATGCCTCTGATATATGTAAAACTCTATACATACCAGGTATTCTTAATCATGTCATTTTGGTTTTTTCATTATCCTTTTGTCAGTTTTATTTTGGAAAATAGTCGTGTTAATGTTTTGGATTATTTTCTAGCCCTCTGAGTTATAGCTCAAATTTTGGAGCATGCACTTAAACGGCAAAAGAAGAGTAACAGCAAGAAGAAAGGTTCCAAGAAGGCAATCATTTATTAATCTTCAAAAGATTCCAAGAAGGCAAGCAATTAAAATTTCTTGCGGATTAACAAGTAACAGCAAGAAGAAAGGTAGCTTTGGAATTAAATATTTCTGCATCTAAATCCTCAAATTACAAGATGCATGGAACATAGTAGATTAGTAGGCATGAATATATACATTGATACATAACTCTGGTAGAAAAATGAATATGATCCAACTGAAGAAGAGTAACATTGCAAATTTCATACCGTAACATGACCAAGTTGGGTTATCTATATTCGTGAGCCGGGGATAGGAATTGGGCGTCCCGTTTTCAATCTATGGAAGAACCACTCTTCAACAGGGTTGTAGTTCAAGGGTCCATAGATGTAGACTGGCCTTATAGGAGTCCAATTAACACCCCTTGCTTGTAGCAAACTCTCAGTCTCAAGCTTTCCCTTGTGTCTGCTCTTAGGATCAACTGCATCAGTCTATCACCAAGAAGCAGGAAGGTAAAAGAAAAGGGAAGTTAATTAATTTTAGAAAGGAGATATTAAAAAAAAAAGTGATTTTACTATAATAATGTAATAATTTTTTTAAAAAAAGTAGAAGTTAATTTATGTTTGTTTATAATCATAAAAATCACTTTAAAATAAATTATTTTTATGTGAAATTATTCAATAAAAAATTACATTTTAGATGTTTTTCAGTTTTTTTTTTTTGTATAAAAAAGTTAAAACAAATAAAGAAAACTAAAAAAAAAATAAAGAGAAGAGAAGAACAAATGGGCCTTAAAACGTAAATGAGTCCACTGGGTAGAAGGCCTTGTGATTAATGCCAGGATCGAATTTTAGCTTTGACCCAAAAAAAGGCTAAAATACACTGATACGTTAACAGTTGTTATGTTTTGTCCCAGATTAACAGGTGTTATGTTTTGTCCCAGATTAGGGTTTTAGGGACACAAAGTAGCAGAGCGGAGTAACCAGGTAGGCAGGGTTTCTCTTTCTCATGTTCCTCTTCTCAGCGCCACAGTAGCTTCTCATTAGCAATGGGTACGTACGATTAAACGTCTAACTCTCTGCAGACGCTTCTACTACGTTGTGATTTCCTTCAACGATTTCATTCATTCATTTCGTTTTTCAAATTTTGTTTGTTAAAATGCAAAAGCGAAAATCACGGTGTACGAACTGAGGAACAAGACGAAAGCAGAGCTTCTGAACCAACGGAAGCATCTCAAAGCAGAACCGGCTCTCCTTCGCGGCTCAAAGCAGAACTCGATCTCAGCAAAGTGGTTCAGCTTTCGATAGCGCAGGTGCTGACAGTGATTTCCCCTAGGCAAAAGGCGGCGTTGAGGGAGCCTTACAAGAAGAAGAAATACCTTCCTTTGGATCTGCGTCCAGGTACCTTTCATTCGTTACTCTTCCAATTTATTGTTTTTTTTTTATTTCTATTCTATTGCATTTTCTGTTTGTTATGTTTTTGATTTTGCTATGACTGTGTAGTGTCCTCAAGTTACTTGTACTTTTATTGAGTGTTGAAATGAGTGTCTAGTTGATAACGTTGGTAAGAAAAAATAAATAAAAGAAAGAATCACAGGAGTAGAGAGACAGTTCTTGGAACTGAGCTGGTTCAAGGGACTTCTGAACCAATCCCAATGATCATAGATGAGTTGATGAGAGCTTAGCATCGACCAAAGAACTGTTGATAAGCATGGTTTTGAATTTTGCGGACAAAATTCATAAAAAGGGGGCAGAAATATAATACCCATCTCTGGCGCGGCCAGTGCGAGCCTCCGCGCGGTTAGCGCCAGAGCCCTTGATGAGAAAACCATGCCTGGAGTCTGGCGCGAGTGGCGCCAGAATTGGCGCGGATAGCGCCAGGGCCACTGGACGTTGGCGCTGGAGGCGCCAGTGTGGCGCTGAGGGTGCCAAAGTTTGCAGCCCACGCGATCAGCGCCATGAGTGGCGCGGTCCGCGCCACGGTGTCTGGAGATTGGCGCTGATGGTGTAAGGACCCTCAAGATTGACGCTTATAGCGGCGTATATGACGCGACGAGCAGCCAAGTTAAGGAGGAAAACCAGGTCTGAAGCCTGGCGCGGACGGCGCTAGGAACGGCGTGGATCGCGCCACAGGCACTGGAGGTACACGCTGACGGCGCCACCGTTGGCGCGAGTAGCGCCAAGTTGTCGGCAAGGCCAAGCTTGTAGCGTGGATATGGCGCTGGAGGCGTCACTGGACAACAAGGTTGGCGCGGTAACGCGGGCATGGCGCGGATGGCGCCACAGGGAATGCAGCCAGCGCAATCAGCGTGGGAGCTGGCGCGGACCGTGCGGCAAAGTCGGTGCTGACTTTATATAAATGGAAGCTCACGATTTTTGAGAGAAAGTACTATTTCTCTCCTTCCCAAAGCTTTCTCCACCATTGTTGAGCGATTCCAAGCTTCCATAGGCCTTAGTTCTTCACCAAATCGTTTCCTAAACCTTGAATCATGAGAGAAATCATGAGTAAGCTAGTTTCCTTCATCCCAAAACACCTGATATTGTGAGTTGAGAGTTTTCCCTCTCAGAGGAGAAGAGAGCTTGAGATAAGTGAGGATTGGTTGCGAGTCTCGAACACTGGAGCTAGAGGAGAAGATCCAGAGAGCTTCTTTACTGTCTCTGAGGTAAGAATCTCACATCTTTACCGATTAATTCTGTATTGGGGGTCGTCTGTGAATAGTGACCCGTATGAGTTGGGGCTTGAATTAGCCCAGGGTCCTGTAGAGAAGTTTGGTTAGAGCTGTGTAGGGATGAAGGATTAGCCTTCAGAATTAGATTTGGTGAATTTTGAGTATATGCTCTGTGTATGGATGAGTGACTTGTGGTTAGTCACCAACTGATGGATATATGACCTGATAGAGCCTTGTGATATGTTTCTGTGAAGTCTGTGAGGTTGAGGGACGGTGACTGATGAATAACATAGACCGCCCAAGTCGTATTTGAATAATGAATACTTGGGCTAGTGTATGTTTTAAGCTTAGCTTGTATGCGATTGGTATTGAGTCTTGAAATGACTCTAAGGTTGAGATGAGCTTTGAGCTCACTGTTTAATTAAGATGATGAGTCTAGATAGACTCAGATGCTATAGGAGAGCTGAGGCTAGTGGGAACTGTTTCATTGCAGTTGATGGGGAGTCTAGGAGGACTCTAGAGTTTTGTTATTTGTAATGGCCCAGTGTGCGCTGGGCTGAAATGGTTGAACCTCAGGATAGAAGATTTATGTTTAATAGAGATGCATGCATGATTGAATAGTTTGTGAGGTGTGAATTGATGCCTGGTTTAGGGTTGGACACCAAGGGTGTCGGTGGCAAGAGCCACAGATCAGGGAGTGAACAGCAGAGCGAGGCTTTGCCAGGTAAGCTCAGTGTTCTTGGAGTTTGTTTCTCCTGCTTGTGTTTGCCTCACCCATTTTGGGTGTTTGTTTGACATGATTATATGTCTTGTGATGATATGACATTAAATGATGTGCCAGATGTCTTATGAATTGATGATATGGAATATGTATGGAATAGTTGCATGTTGCTGGCTATCATATGTTAGATCAACCCTGAGATAGGGTATATGATGATATGGTTACACTGAGATAGTGTATGTTTTATTGAGTATGATGTTGATGATGATGCATTGTTTAATTATGATATGATTGCTTGTTGTTTACTGGTCAGTAGACTGAAGAACTATGGATCCTTTGGGAATGTACCCACGAGTAGGTGGATGATCTCCCTAAGGCAATCCATAGGCGTTCATGTAAATCCTTTTTTTTTTTTTATCAGCAAAGATAATATGTATATTTATAAATAAGGGAGAAAAGTACATAGTACAAGTTGTACCATTACCAAAAACATCTGAAACCCCAAACAAACCTATGGCAGGTTAATACAATAAAATACATTGATTAAAATGCCAAAAGTCAGAGTGGGAATTAAGTTGCCCCAAAAGAACAGGGGAATCTAAGTAGTATACCCCTCCCTAATATTAAACGCCCCTCTCAGGTTGCTGGACCAAAAATGGAAGGATTCGTCAAATCCATGCTCTCCATTTTTAATCCAAGACTAGCACGAGAACAATGCAGCTTCCATCACTTTAGCAGGATTGAAGCTTTCATTGTGGAAGACAATTTTGTTTCGATGCCTCCAAATATTCCATGTCAAAGCCAGCCACCATAAGGACCATCTATGGGAAGTGATCCCTATCTTCTGGAAGAATCCAAATTGTGTATAATGTTGTCTCGGTGTATCCGTGAATGCACCGAAGATGTTTGCCCACATCATGGATTCCCACCACAGCACCCGGATTCGGTGGCAGCCAAAAAATAAATGTGCACCGTCCTCCTCACTGTTCCTGCAGAACGGGCATAAATTATCACTAAGATCTATGCTTCTCCTTTGTAGATTCGTCTTCGTGGGAAGTCTATCCAAAAACAACCTCCAAGCAAAGCAGTGAACTTTGGTAGGGGCTTTGACTTTCCACATGTCTTTGAAGGTTTCATCCTGCTCCACTTCTACCCCAGCCCATTTGAGATATGTATATGCACTTCCTACTGAAAATTGGCCACCCGGATCAGCCCGCCAATTCCAACCATCGTGTTGATGAGTTTGTGGAGTGTGATCCTGTATGTCTTGTAAAAATTGAATAGCCACATCGACCTCCCCTTCCCTGAAAGGTCTTCTCCACCTAAGTTGCCATTCCCAGCCTGAATCTGTTGTGGAACCCATTTGCTGGATGCAGTTCTGCTGCTGATTGGATATAAGGTACAATCTGGGATACTTCTCCATAAGTGATACGTCGTCATTCCTCCACCCGTCCTCCCAAAACATCACCTTTGACCCACATCCCACCCGCCAAGATATCCCACTCATCATCCCGCTCAAATCCCCATTCGGACAACATACTAGGCTGAGGTCTCTCCACCAAGTTGACTCCCTCCCGGATCTCCTAAAGCCTACCAAATTCCTCCAACCTCCGTATTTCGAATGTAGCACCTGAACCCACAGATCGTCTTGGTGATGGAACATATTCCATAACCACTTACCAAGTAGAGCATGATTAAAGGATGTTAAATCCCTGATGCCCAAACCACCACACTCCGTTGGTTGACACACCAAATCCCATTTTACCCAAGCCACCTTTCTTTGATCGGCATTTCCACCCCACAGAAATCTCTTTTGAATCCTCTCCAATGTATCTATGACCATTGTAACACCCCGTGTGCACCCGGTGCGTTATCACCAAAAATATCAGTACAACGCTAACAGCGTCAACTATGCGCGGTGCGAAAGCGATAGAATCATTTTTCTCGATATCACTATGCATGAAATATAAAACACAGCTCATGAAAACAACATCAAATCCCTGCTGATCCAGATAAAACCAACATCTTAATACAAAGCATGGGCAGATACATAAACAGCTAACATAGAGAATCAGGAGGAACATTTAACAACATCATCGTTTGTACATATACATGCTCAAAAACAAGACCACATTTGGTCAGACATCATTATATGTACAGTACAATGGGTGTACACTTACACCCTAACTTAAGACATAAAGAAGACAGAGATCAAAACTCTTCTAATCTTTATCTGCAGCCCATGACACTCCAACATGCTCAGCTCAGCCTCAAGCTCTGTGGTGCTCCTTTTCTCAGGAAGTACCTGAAAACCACAACCCACAACAGGGGTGAGATAAACATCTCAGTAAGCTCAGGGTTCTGGGAGATCCTCCCTCACCCTGGTCACCCCCAAACATACACACATAAAAACATAATCATAGCAAGCCTAGGACATCATCCTGGCTATCACTCGTTCCCCAGCTCTCTGGGTACAGACTGGATGCTATCAGCATCAGAGGTCTCACACCTCATACTGACTCTCAAGCCATCTCAACCTCGTCTCATAGAGCCACGCCATCAACATGGCATCAAGATACTATACTGGCTCATACCGACGTCTCACAGAGATCTCACAGAGATACTATATCATAAGTGTCAATCTCCGGACACTTCACATACCAGAGAGGCACAACCTCTCCAAACATATATATATATATATATATATATATATATATTGCCTGAGAACTCTCACTCAGGACTTACTCATCCATACAATTGCCTGGGGAAACTATATCTGCGGATATAGGAACATCTCCACACTAGGAGGCTACCTCTATATCACAGAAAACGTCTCCGCATCAGGTCTTACTCAGCAGTGCCTGGGGAATCTCTCCACTCAGGACTTCACACACAGTGCTTGAGGAATCTCTCAACTCAGGACTTTACACACAATGCCTGAGGAATCTCTCAACTCAGGACTTTACACTCAATGCCTGAGGAATCTCTCGACTCAGGTCTTCCTCTATCTATGCCTGAATAGGATCATCCACTGAAGGGCACATCTATTCAGGACTTTACACTGAGAACTGAATAGGATCATCCACTGAAGGGCACATCTATTCAGGACTCAGACCCGAGTAGGATCATCTACTGAAAGGCACATCTACTCAGGACTTGCCGCCCAATACCTGAATAGGATCATCTACTTAAAGGCACATCTACTCAGGGTTTACATGGACGCCTATGGATTATCCCAAGGGAGATCATCCACTTAAGGGAACATTCCCAATGGGGTCCATAGTCCACTATTCTCTGGCCAGAGAATGCACACCTATCACATACTCAAATCACATGCCTATCTCTATCCTGCAGAGGCTACATTTGCGGATATAGGAACATCTCCAACCAGGAGGCTACGTCTATATCGCAAGAACATCTCATGCCTTATCTCATACAATTGCCTGAGGAATCTCTCATCTCAGGACTTCACAAACCATGCCTGAGGCATCAATCAACTCAGGACTTCCAACATCTCTGCCTAAGGAGAAACATTCATCCTTAGGACTTTAAGCGGAGAGCAGTGGCACCTCCCAAGGAATCTCAGCTATTCCAGGGAGTCCTCAAACTCTTCCTCTGGCTAGGGAACCTCAATTAGCCCGATACCAGTCCAGTATCCTGTAGGTTCCACCACAGATCATTCTAGGATCTGCATCTCATTTCAGAACACTCACACCATCTCGGTGTCTATCCTGGGGTTCATCATACATTCACATATCGTTATCAAAACAGGCCCCACTAGCCTTTCAATCCACCGCATGCACATTATATACATATATATACAAACATAGCATGCAATCATCACCCTCTTGGGTGGTAAAACAGAGAAAGGAAGAAATTCCAGAATGATGAGCTTACCTAGCAAGCCGTGCCCCTCAGCTTAGCCTCAACTGATGGTCTGCTCCTCTGACATCCCAGTGTCAAGCCCCAGACAGGCATACAATCGCATATCACAGACCATTCAAGCAGGTAAACAAACATTAGCTCATCAGACAGCCTCAACTGTCTCTGAGAAAGGAACCTCAGTCCTTTCTATCAACCCAGGTCCTCGACCTAAGGTTTCTCAGGCTCATCCTCTATAAGTCTATCCATAGACCCTTCAGTGGTCTATCTCAGTTCCATCCATGGCCTCAGAGTCCCTCTAGACTCAATCCAAGCCATCAACAATGAGCATCACAGCTCATTCCACCCACAACCTCAGGGTTCCACAGGGTTTGGACGGTTCATCTCACTCAACACCGTCCCCATGGCCTATCAGGCACCACAAGCCCATCAGTTTGGCTCTTGCATGTCTCAAATCAAGTGACTCAGTCTAAGTCACACATGCACAACCTAGAGCCAAAACCAACAATCACCAAATCACAAATTGAAAGCTAATCCTTCCTCCTCTCATCATTCTGAACACATCTCTCAACTGGACCCAGAGCTAATTCTAGCTCTATCACAAATGGGTCACTATTCATCAAAACCCCCAATTCCAAAATCAATCGGAGAAACTCGGGTTTCTTACCTTAAAACTGATGAGGAAGGCCTCTAGGCTACTCTCCCTAGCCTTGGTGCAGCTGAACCACCGCCGTTCCTCACCAAACTCGAGCTTTCATCCACCTCTCTGGAGGTTCCTGAGAAACTGGAGGTTTTGGTGAAAGGGAGGAAGGATTCTCGCTCTCACACGGTTTCTAGGTGATAGAAAGGGCTCAGGAGGTGTTTAGGCTCACAAACATGGCCCTAAAAAGTTTGGAAGCACCTCCAATGGAGGTCTGGACGAAGGAGGAAGAAGAAGGGAAGAAAATGGCCATGGTTTTCGAAGGTTTGGGCCTTATATAGGCCTCTGCGCGACTCCCACGCCCCAGGCGTGGCACTCCAGAGAAAATCCACTTTCTGGAGCACTTCCCACGCCCCAAGCGTGGCTTTCCAGATAAAATTCAATTTCTAGGCCACTTCCCAAGCCTCAGTCGTGGCTCCCACGCCTCAGGCGTGGCTCCCACGCCTCAAGCGTGGCTCACAGCCAAAAACCCAAAAATAAGCTTTAAACATGCCTTTTAAGCTTCCTTTCTCAGGAACTCTAATCCATAAGCTTAGATGTTAATCTCAAGGCTTAAACCAGGCTTAACCTGTGTTAATCACATGCTTAAAATTCAAGATATAACAACCATCTTCGGAGCCCTGAAAAAAGAAAACATGAAAATAGGGATGGAGTTTAAGACCGATTTAATGAGTGTGACCCTGCCCCCAAAGGATAAGTATTTGTGTTTCCAAGCTGCTAATTTCCACTCACACTTCCTAACTAGAGGATCCCATGTCGCATATCGTCTTGGATTAGCCGGTTGGGATACCCAGGTAAGAGAAGGGCAAAGACATAACACTGCAGTTTAGGAAGGAAGCAGCCTCGAATGTCCACGTTGCATCAGTGCCAAAAGATGCAAATTTGCTCTTAGCAAAGTTGATTTTCAGCCCCGACGCCAGCTCAAAACTTCTCAGCATGACCTTAATTGTTTTGACATTTTGTGTCGTTGCTTCCCCAAAGAATATGGTATCATCAGCATATTGTAGAATGCTGATATCAACCTGGTTATTTCCCACCTTGTAACCAGCATACAAGTTCTTGCGTTGTGCTTCTCTCGTCAAACCAGTGAGACCCTCAGCAACTAAGTTGAATAGGAAGGGAGCCAAAGGATCTCCTTGTCTAAGGCCACGATGCGGAATGAACTCCTCCGTAGGAGTTCCATTAATCAAGACAGAAACTGATGCAGATTTTAAGCAGCCTTCAATCCACATAATCCATTTTGAACAGAATCCCAGTCTCTTAAGCATATAAAACAGGAATTCCCAGCTAACTGAGTCATAAGCCTTCTCGTAGTCTACTTTAAAGGTGAGGCAGCGTTTGTTTTTCCTCCTAGCTTCATCCACGACTTCATTTGCAATGAGGGCACTATGTACCAGATGCCTCCCTTCAATGAAGGCAGATTGCCTATGATCAATGATGTGAGGCAATATCTTTTTCAGTCTATTAGACAACACCTTCGCCACAATTTTGTATGTACAACCAATAAGGGATATTGGCCTATAATCATTCAATCCCTGTGGATCCTGTCCCTTAGGAATTAGCGCAATGAAGGATGCGTTGCCACCCCTCGGGAATCTGCCATTGACAAAGAACTCGTCCATAAATCAAAGAAACTCTGGCTTGATCACTTCCCAAAACTCTTTGATAAATTTGAAATTAATTCCGTCTGGCCTCGGGCTCTTGTCATTGCCACATGCCCATACAGCGTCTCTCACCTCTCCTGCTTCAAACCTCGCCACCAGTGCCTCATTATGATGCTGTTCAATCATCTTGAATTCCACTCCATCCAGCTCAGGCCTGTCCTGATTAAGCTCCTCAAATCTGTTTTTGAAGAAGGAGACAGCATACTCCTTGACCCTATTGGGTTCCTCTATCCAGCATCCATTGATCATGACCCCTCTTAGCATGTTCTTCCTACGTTTCCAGTTGACAATCAGGTGGAAAAATTTTGAGTTGCAGTCCCCCTCCTTGAGCCATCTATTTCTAGCTTTTTGCCTTAATAATGAGGCGTTGGACAAAGCAGCCACCCATAATTCCTCCTGTAACAATTTCCTCTTCTTTGCCTCTTCATCAAATAAGTTTCTGTCATCAGCGTTAGTCTCTAATCTGTTAAGCTCCTTCTTGATGCGCTTTAGTTTCTGTTGTATATTGCCAAAGCAGGAGCTGTTCCACTCTTTCAGTTTTTGTTTCAAGGCTTTGAGCTTTTCTTTTAGAGCAAAGCCCCCCCATCCACTAATCGTATTTGATTTCCAGCTGTCAGTCACAACTTTCTTGAAGGATTTATCCTGAAACCAGCAATCCAAAACCCTGAATGGTTTTGGGCCCCAGTCCACCTGTGATGATCTTAATAGGATGGGGCAATGGTCAGAAAAGTTTCTGTCCAGAATATGCTGAGTGGAATCCGGCCATTTGTCCAGCCATGCAGGTGACGCAAGGACTCTATCCAGTCTACTTTTGGCAGTCCCATTTGGCCTATACCAAGTGAACTTTCTCCCTACACAAGGAATGTCTTCCATTTTCATCTCTGCTATCCACTCATTAAATTCCCTCATCAAACCACCATCTTGGGGTCTCGAACAAGTCCCCATCCTTTCAGTTTGTCTCCTAACATTATTAAAATCACCCAATATGCACCATAAGCCACCAACGTGTGCTTTCTTCAGTTGTTTTAAATCCTCCCACAGGTTCCTTTTTAATGAGGCCTCACAGGATGAATACACATTCACAATGACTACTTTAGAGCCGTCTGTAACCCAGACACCTTCCAAAAGGATAAATCCAGCACCTAGGACCTTAGACTCTGCTTTAAAAACGTCATCGCTCCATAAGCACAAAAGTCCCCCAGATCTGTTATTTGCTGGTAAGAGCTCCCATTTAACCTCCGAGTCACCCCATAATGCTTGACACATCTTGACATCGATTTTATCCTTTTTTGTCTCCTGCAGACACAGCATATCCACCCTCTCCTTCATCACCAATTTTCTGATTGCAGCCCACTTTACCCCCCCTCCCAGCCCTCTTATATTGTATGTTATTATCTTCATTGATTATGCTGGCTATTTCCCAGCCTCGCAGCCTCCGCCACATCTCTTTCTTCCAGTTTTGATAATTCCTTCATCATGATGTTGTGATTGTTGCAGGTTACACCAATTGATTTAGCTAGTGCCCATTCATCCTGTATGTCTGATCTCCACATATCCTTCACCAAATTGCCATCAACTTCTAATGAATCAGAAGAAGCCGAGCTTGATGTTTTTTCGCCCCAAGCAGCATTGTCTTTTAGGCCATTTCCTTGATCTACTACAATGGGGGACGAGACAGATTGCAAGTTAATGACCTCTTTTCCTACCATTGAAGGCTGTCCAACATCAAGTCCTTGATTGTTTTCTACGTCTCTGTTGGGCTCAGGCTGCTTTCTGCACCCCCTACTTCTGGAATACACCCTCTAAGGAGTGTCACTTTTTTTTTGTGAACAATTTGGGCCCAACTTCCTTTTGGGCCAAAATTTTGAAATGGCTTGCAATGCTGCCGCTATTTCCAGGACACACATGATTGTTTATTTTGACCTGTACGTCAGTTTCAGCAGCTGATGTTGGCTGATTGTTGACTTCTTGCATAGGTGGGTGCCTCCCAGGACCCACATGATTGTTCATATTGACCTGTGCGTCAGTTTCAGCAGCTGATGTTTGGTGATTGTTGACTTCCTGCATAGGTGGGTCCCTCCATTTGTCAATTTCAACAGCTGATGTTTCACAATTAATAGTGGGTCCGTCCAAAACATCATGTGCCTCTTTCATGCTATCCCGTTCACTTTCTTTTATTTCTAGGCTGCACATTTGATGTGGGTCCCTCTCTGCTCCAGATTTTCCTCCACTTTTTTCTTTTTCAAAACTGCATTTAATGTGTGGGTCCATTTCTGCTCCAGATTTTCCTCCACTTTCTTTTATTTCAAAGTTACCTTTAATTTGTGGGTCCCTCTGTACTCCAGATTTTCCTCCACTTTCTTTTCTTTCAAAACTGCATTTAAGGTTTGGGTCCCTCTCTGCTCCAAATTTTCCTTGATAAGTGAAAATCTGGTGTATTGCAACAGGGGTAGAACAGCTGGCTGAGGCTTCATTTTCGTGTTGTCCCTTTGAACATAGCCTACCCACCTGGCTCCCTAAGCATTCCACACCAGAGTCATGTGCATTAGGTAGCGCCCTGTCTCCTAAAGTGTCTGCCACAGCCTCCATAGCTCTGCTGCTACTGTTAGCATTGACGTGTGATGGAGCGCTTACCACAGGTTCCTGCCCCACAGCCGCGTGCAGGGACTGTTGATCCTCCAGAATTTCAAACTTGGACGGTTGGTTGATTCCCGGTGTAACCTCCGCCATTCCCTTCGTCGGATAGTAGTTTTCGTCTGAAGCCTCACTAGCTATCTCCAAACTATCTACTGATGTTATTTCGTCAGATGAATCCACCATGCACCGCTTGATACACCCACACTTGACGGAGGTCGCGTTTGCCTCCTCTGTGACATAGATCGGAAAATCAATTCCATTAATAGTTGCAACAATGTTGTGTTTGATAATAGGTGTCCATGGAGTTTTAATAAGCACACGGGCTCTATCCAGACGTTGCAAATCATCAGTGTCGTCATCCACTTCTACCAAGTCACCAACAGTTCCCACTATTTTAGCCAGATTTTTAGAATCCCACGCATGGAGGGGGATTCCCCAGTACAGAACCCAAACGAGACGAAAAGCTGGCTTTATAGATGGTTTCCATTTCTCCAAAGACTGGAAAACGGACAATCCATGTATCTCTTCACCTCGAGAGAACTCCTGAGCTCTGGAATCGCTTAGCCCCATTAACAAGACCATGTCTTCGCCAAAGTATCTCGGCTTGATGTCCTCTTCTCCTCCCCAGCCCATTTCCTCTTCCAACCTGTCAAACAGTTTTAGATTGTTCAACCTTCCTACCCAGGCATTCTGTAACCATTTTTTGTTTTCCACCTGTACATGAAGCTGTATCGTGGATGATGTTGACTTAGTGATGTCCGCTGCACGTTTCGGATACCATCGTTTGTGATTATCATGTCTAGGTTTGGCGACAGCCTGTGCATAAGTTAGTCTCTGAAAAGATTGTCGGTGATTGGGTTGGAAGGATCGCATCCCATTTTCTGGCTTCCCTACGAAATCACCTAGATGTTGTTTTTCCTGTACTGCTGCCTTACCTTTCATCGCAGCAATACGACCTTCTCTTTCGTGCTTTGGAATGTTAGCGTGTAACTTGAGACCTCCAATAATAAGATTATCCAAAGCTCTTTCAAGGTTCCAAATATTCTTGACACCTTTGAACCTCACGAAACCATACCTCCTGCCTCCTCTGTTTCTATTTTTTGCTATAAAAACTTCCCTAACGTCACCCCATTTTTTAAAATGTGCCAAAGCTCCTCCTCCCTGATTGCCTCCGGGAAACGAGTGAAGTAGAAAGAGGATATATCCTCATGTTCTCTCCAGTTGAGAGTTCTTCTAGCTCCGTCACGTGCCGTTGTCGGAGTCTCGATGTGATGTCTGTACCTATCCCCCTCGTACCTAGAATTAAGTGTATATCTCTCTCTACCCGTCCCAGAGTATCTCTCTCTAACTCTCTCTCTCTCTCTCATCTCTCTCTTTAATCTTCTAACTAAACTAAGTTTTGTAATGTGTGCCCACATGCGTTCATGTAAATCCTGATTAGATGTACCCACGAGTAGGTGGATGAGCCTATTCAGGTATTGAACGGCAATTCCTGACTAGATGTACCCGCGAGTAGGTGGATGAGCCTAGTCAGGCACAGATTGACTGAGCTTGATTGCATTTCTCTATTTCTGTTGTGATAAGAATTGTATGTTATGATTGATGCTACAGTGTGCATGTAGTTATTTTGTTAGTTGTGATGGCTGTTACTGATCACCTTACTTGATGTAATTGTTGTTCAGTCATGTAATATATGTATATATATATATATGTACATATGCATGCTAGGTGAGGTAGTGAACTAGGGGGAGGGAAACCTCTGAGAACCCTGGCTAACTGAGATTATATCTCATCCCATGTGGGGTTCATGTTGTAGGTATGAGTAGCTGAGGTAGATGTTCCGAGAAAAAGCCCCTAGAATTAAGTAGTAGAAGCTGCGTGGGCTAGTGTTGTGAGCTCTGAGGCTCCCAGCGGCACTTACCATTCAGAGTAAGGTAGCTTTCTGTCTCCTGTCACATCTAGTTATCTGCTTGACTTTCTATGAGGATCTGGATCAATAAGGGCTAGTTGTTATGTGTTTGGTTTATATGCATACTTTATACCATACATAATGTGTCAAGAGGTGTGATCCATGTATGCTTCCGCATCATTTATATGTTTAGTATAGAATTCTGTGCTATTCTGATATGATAATGATGTTAACACACTGGGTGCACACGGGGTGTTACATTTTATGGTATCAGAGCGAGAATTCTTGAAGGAAGCATTATGTATGGTAATTTTGAGTTGTTTCTTACTGTTGTTTGAATCTGTCTTGGTCATTGTATGTGTAGACACTAGTGGTGAGCCTGATCAACTCACTGGTTTGGTGTACATGTACAATGTCATGACGAGATTCTGGAGCAACAGTAGTATGATGAAAGCCCAAATTGATCCAGTGATGGCTGTATTGACAGCCATGCAGCCTAAGTAGGCTGCAAACAGCCAGATACAGGAGACGGTGCAGTACATGATGACTGCCAACAGTGAGATGAAGTAAGCCTTGATGAAGGCTAGTCATGAGTCACTTGAGGAGGTGCGAATCATGAGAAATACGGTAAATCGTTCCCTACGTTTCTGACTCATGGGGGCAAGGGTAGTTGAGGAAGACCACCTGATAGGGAACCAGGTGTTCCGGACTGAGGCTGACCCTGAGATTTCAGCCGAGAGCAATGCCAGGAGTAGTGGATTACTACTCTCAGTGGCTGAGAGGTGATGACCCAAAGTTCAGAGGCGACCTCCTGAGGTCAGTCTTATCTTCAAAAGGTGATACTTTTGGAAGAAGACCCATTGAGGAGAGTGCAATGGGCCAGTGTTATGATAGGTATGTGACCAGAAAGATGTTTATAATAACGAGAGTCCGACAGTGGACAGACAAGTGATAGCTACTATGGTGGTTATAGTAGCGCAACTATAGGTTGAATTTATGCAGTGGAGGCCCGAAAGGTGATCAGGGCTCCTTAATTGATCAGGGATATAAACCTGATCGATGTTATGAGAGAAAGTCTGGTGTGAACCTGGGGCTATTCACTAGTGAGAGTTTTATTACACTGCGAATAAGCCGGCTAGGGATAAGGATGTTTTCCTATCATGGAGGGTATTACTGCTCATAGAGAATATGGCAGAGTTGATGTTGGAGAGGCCGCTAGAGCTCCGATTCGGATCAGAGGTATGATTCTGATCATTGTTGGTATGTGATTGTTTAATTTGGAGCCATATGTGTCGTTGTGTCAGCGTATAGGCTGAGGTTGGATATGTTTTGTGATGCCTTCTCTTTGAGAAAATGATTATATCCATGAGAGTTGTACGATAACCATGGGTGGTAAGAGGGCAGACGGTATGTGGATACCTAGATAGGTGGTCTAGCTACATATACCCTTGAGAAGCCTTGGGTATAAGGGCATGTGGCCGAGTATGGCAGGAAGCCGGACAGTGTTAGCATAAGGTTGTGTACCTTCTGATGAGATGAGATAGAGCTCCATGTTCTCTATATGACTGGCGTAGTGGCCAGATTCTGAAGAAAGGAGCCTAGTGTATATTGTCTGTTTTGAAACAGAAGACAAGATAAGGATTGAGTGATAGAAACTCAGTGGAGAGTAAGTTGTAAATATGTTCTGAAAAGAGAACATATAGGTGCATCAGTGGAAAGAAGATGGAGTTCTCCGCTGATCCAGTTCCTGATGAAGAACTGATAGATCTAGCACCTTGTGATAGGGCTCCTCTGGAGAGGAGTGAGGGATATGTAGGTGCAGATGGTGAGAATGTTGTTCTATCTAATAATCTGACTGTATGTTTTACTCTGGAAGAAAGAGTAATAACGACTATATGAGGAAAGTACAGCAGCATGAGTGGGTTGGGAGACTCTAGGCACACGTGATAGTGCTCATGGAGAACAAGTATTTTCTGCCTGGTAGAGATGATCTGTAGGATCGATTGAGGGAAGTTAGAGGACTCCCTAAGTTAAAATAAGACCCGGATAATGTTAGATTCTGACAAATCCTGCAAACATACCGAGGACCGTATCCTGATCCATATAGTGCCATTAGACTGGTAAATCATCCCTGTGAGTGCGTTGATACCCAGTGATGAACATGAGTAATGTGAAGGGGGTAACCTACTGGATAAACCTATGTCAAAGAATGGCAGATGGTTTTGCTCCAGAATGGAGACAGAGAGTACCCAGCCTCTCTGGACTAGCTTGCCAACTGTGGGAGGTCAATAAATATGTGCCTTGTTGGTCAGTACGTATGCTAGCTGCTAGAGGTGTAATTCCTCAGCTTAGAGGTTTTGAGTAGCAGCTCATCATTTATCCGACTCCCAACAGATTAGAGGTAGTATAACCGGGTAGAGACCCAAGAATTGGTTTAATAGTAGAGTTCCTGAGATGGGCAAGATATATAAGAAGGGAGTTCAGTTAGAAACCCCTCCGACTTAACTGCGTTAGACACGGGTTTTGATAGTCTGGGTAATGGTGTGAGATCAGTATCTTTAGGAGTTGAAAGAATTAGATGATCATAACCCCTGAGATGACTCTCTTGATTTTAAAAGAATCTTTGGAGAAGTTATAATATACCCACGTAGAGTTAGAGACGTAGCGAGGCAGGAGAAAAGGTGATGGCCTGTGTGCAGGCAGTTGGTACCTTATACTAGTTCTACCCTGCTTATGCGAGAGAATTAGTAATTGAATGTTTATGGTATGAATGTAATGACACCAGTTGCATGGTGTCAAGTTGTTAATGTTTTGACCACTAAGCCTCAGATAATTCTTTGATAAGAGAGTTGAGTTTGAAACTGAGGCCAAGAATGCGGTTGATTAGGATGATGATCCTTAGATATCATATCGGCAGAATGGATGTGGTCATTGATATCTTGAGACGAAACCGTATGGTTACCCTATGTCTAAGAAGCCGTGTTGGCTAGAAGGTAGAGATGGTGTCGTGATATACACCTGAGAATATGAAAGGTGTACATGAGCTTAAGTGGGACAGAACCTAGATGGTGAAACCTGAGCTCGGTGTAAGTCCGATAAATCTGGTATTAAGTGAGACTCTGAGGACCAGAGTAAGTATAAGGACCAAGATTGGTCAATAAAATGATTCCTGAGGAAGTCAGGACTTGATAGTGAACTAAAGTCGTCATGTAAGGTTTAACGACAATTGTAGGGATGTTGTCCCGATGTATACCAGTGGGAACTGGTGGCATATGTTTTGTGGGTCACCAGGGATGTCTGTAATAAAAGAGGAAATGTTGGTGGCTGGAAAAGATGGTGGACATAGTATGTGTGACTATGTGACAGCGGTATTCGAGAATGAAGGATGAGCGTCTGAGACCGGAAGTCTGGTTTAGCCGTAGGGATTCGTTGGTGCCTAAGGGTAACAGTTTACCCTAGACTTTGTGACATGATAGGGTGAACTCAGAGGGAGGTGTTTCCATCTGAGCAGAAATAGGTAGGCTGACCGAGTTGCTCATTCCTTTATACAGAAATCTGTCTATACCGCAAATAGTTGGCCCTGAGGAATATGTGTTGGAAACAGAAAGGCTATAGCGGGTCACTACAAGTTAACGTTGAATAAGAATCTGAAGTTCACCTCCTGGTGATGAGGTATTCTTCCAAATAATTAGTAAACCCAGCTAGAGTTAGCCCATCGATAAGTGATTGGACGAAAAGAACCAGCTAGATTCAGGGAACAAAGCTGATAGTGTGTGTGCCTTGGAGCAAGGTATTGATGAGAGAGATGTGGATCTCTGATGAAAGTTCCTAGGTAAGAACTATCCCATGTTGTGTGAACTTGACCCCAAATGAGATCCGGTTAAAATAACACATAGATCCCTGATCTACGAGACAGAGAAGGAAGAACAGAAGTTGTTCAGGCTTGGGTAAAGCCAAGGAAACTGCTGAGTAGAATGGAAGAGTCTGAGATTGAAATAATAAGAGTGTCGGGCCGCTAAAAGAACACAAGGGATTACGAATCTTACGGTTGGGTAAGAGTAATCTATGACTAAGACGATGTGTTAGCAGGTGTATGAGGCGGAATGTCAGAAGGATCTGATTGATACCTCACTTGTGTAAACCTCTGATATAAGTCAGGTGAGTGAGTCCGTTTTAGTCTACATAGCTGCTGAGGGGTTCCAGTAATGAAAAAAAAAACATCAGTGTCACCCCTGCTTTATAGCTTTGACCTGGAATTTTGCGGACAAAATTCCTAAAAAGAGGGGTGAATGTAAGGACCCTCAGGATTGATGCTTATAGCGGCGTATATGACGCGGCAAGCAGCCAAGTTAAGGAGGAAAACCAGGTCTGAAGCCTGGCGCGGATCGTGCCATAGGCACTGGAGGTACACGCTGACGGTGCCACCGTTGGCGCGAGTAGCGCCAAGTTGTCGGCAAGGCCACGCTTGTAGCGTGGATATGGCGCTGGAGCGTCACTGGACAGCAAGGTTGGCGCGGTAGCGCGGGCATGGCGCGGATAGCGCCACAGGGAATGCAGCCAGCGCGATCAGCGTGGGAGCTGGCGCGGACCGCGCGGCGAAGTCGGTGCTGGCTTTATATAAATGGAAGCTCACGATTTTTGAGAGAAAATACTGTTTCTCTCCTTCCCAAAGCTTTCTCCACCATTGTTGAGCGATTCCAAGCTTCCATAGGCCTTAGTTCTTCACCAAATCGTTTCCTAAACCTTGAATCATGAGAGAAATCATGAGTAAGCCAGTTTCCTTCATCCCAAAACACCTGATATTGTGAGTTGAGAGTTTTCCCTCTCAGAGGAGAAGAGAGCTTAAGATAAGCGAGGATTGGTTGCGAGTCTCGAACACTGGAGCTAGAGGAGAAGGTCCAAAGAGCTTCTTTACTGTCTCTGAGGTAAGAATCTCACATCTTTACCGATTAATTGTGTATTGGGGGTCCTCTGTGAATAGTGACCCGTATGAGTTGGAGCTTGAATTAGTCCAGGGTCCTGTACAGAAGTTTGGTTAGAGCTGTGTAGGGATGAAGGATTAGCCTTCAGAATTAGATTTGGTGAATTTTGAGTATATGCTCTGTGTATGGATGAGTGACTTGTGGTTAGTCACCAACTAATGGATATATGACCTGATAGAGCCTTGTGATATGTTTCTATGAAGTCTGTGAGGTTGAGGGACGGTGACTGATGAATAACATAGACCGCCCAAGTCGTATTTGAATAATGAATACTTGGGCTAGTGTATGTTTTAAGCTCAACTTGTTTGCGATTGGTATTGAGTCTTGAGATGACTCTAAGGTTGAGATGAGCTTTGAGCTCACTGTTTAATTAAGATGATGAGTCTAGATAGACTCAAATGCTCTAGGAGAGCTGAGGCTAGTGGGAACTGTTTCATTGCAGTTGATGGGGAGTCTAAGAGGACTCTAGAGTTTTATGTTATTTGTAATGGCCCAGTGTGCGTTGGGCTGAAATGGTTGAAGCTCAGGATAGAAGATTTATGTTTAATAGAGATGCATGCATGATTGAATAGTTTGTGATGTGTGAATTGATGCCTGGTTTAGGGCTGGACACCAAGGGTGTCAGTGGCAAGAGCCACAGATCAGGGAGTGAACAGCAGAGCGATTGCCAGGTAAGCTCAGTGTTCTTGGAGTTTGTTTCTCCTGCTTGTGTTTGCCTCACCCATTTTGGGTGTTTGTTTGACATGATTGTATGTCTTGTGATGATATGACATTAAATGATGTGCCAGATGTCTTATGAATTGATGATATGGAATATGTATAGAATAGTTGCATGTTGCTGGCTATCATATGTTAGATCAACCCTGAGATAGGGTATATGATGATATGATTACACTGAGATAGTGTATGTTTTATTGAGTATGATGTTGATGATGATGCATTGTTTAATTATGATATGATTGCTTGTTGTTTACTGGCCAGTAGACTGAGGAACTATGGATCCTTTGGGAATGTACCCACGAGTAGGTGGATGATCTCCCTAAGGCAATCCATAGGCGTTCATGTAAATCCTGATTAGATGTACCCACGAATAGGTGGATGAGCCTATTCAGGTATTGAACGGCAAGTCCTGACTAGATGTACCCGCGAGTAGGTGGATGAGCCTAGTCAGGCACAGATTGACTGAGCTTGATTGCATTTCTCTATTTCTGTTGTGATAAGAATTGTATGTTATGATTGATGCTTTACATATGCATGCTAGGTGAGGTAGTGAACCAGGGGGAGGGAAACCTCTGAGAACCCTGGCTTACTGAGATTATATCTCACCCCATGTGGGGTTCATGTTGTAGGTATGAGTAGCTGAGGTAGATGTTCCGAGAAAAAGCCCCTAGAATTAAGTAGTAGAAGCTGCGTGGGCTAGTGTTGTGAGCTCTGAGGCTCCCAGCGGCACTTACCATTCAGAGTAAGGTAGCTTTCTGTCTCCTGCCATCTAGTTATCTGCTTGACTTTCTATGAGGATCTGGATCAATAAGGGCTAGTTGTTATGTGTTTGGTTTATATGCATACTTTATACCATACATAATGTGTCAAGAGGTGTGATCCATGTATGCTTCCGCATCATTTATATGTTTAGTATAGAATTATGTGCTATTCTGATATGATAATGATGTTAACACACTGGGTGCACACAGGGTGTTACAGATGGCGTGAAAGTTGCGCTGTTGGCGCCACATGCACCGACAGGTTGGCGCGGTTAGCGCCAGAGGTGGCGCGATCAGCGCCAGACCTCTGGCAGGCACCCTATATAAAGGGGTTTCGCGATTTTGGGAGAGAAACCACTGTTTCTCTTCTTCCCCTGGTCCAGGCAGCCATTAATGGGCTGGGGAAGCTTCATACCTTCACTATACCTCACCTAAACACCTTCCAATTACTATTAAACATGATTAGGACCTTATGTGAGCTAAACTCCAGCCCAAAGAGTGAGAGAAACCCCCATTTCTGAGATTCTCCAGAAAAAGCTGAGTTTGAGCGGAGAAGAAGGCACTTCTTGGATGCTAGAGCTGGGAGAAGGGATTCTCTGGCCTTCTTCAACAGATTTGAGGTAAGACACTCTGCTTTTACCGTTTAATTTGTGATATGGGCAATGGGGTGAATAATAACCTATCTATGATAGGGCTGGAATTAGGCTTAGGTTCTTTGGAAAAGTATGATCAGGAAGTTGTTCTGAGGAATATGAGATATTGAAACTGGATTTCTGATAAAGTTGGATTGTGACCCTGAGAATGGTATGTGTAGGAAGAGGAGTGAGTGGATAAGGGGTTCTGAGATAGAAGGGAACCCAAGTGCTTTAATAAGAATTGTTCATGAGGCCAAATGAACGGTGAATATGCAGTAATATGTTTGATTGGCCATAATTGATAAATAGTGAATTATGAACAATTAGGCCATTGGATTGATGGATATAGAGTCCTACAGAGACTCTAAGGCCATGATCAGGCAGAGAATGATCCTTCTGAGGATCTGTGAGGGGCCTATGAAGTGTTTAGGCTGATAACTCTAAGCTAAATGATTGAGAAACGGTGGAAAGGAATCATGCTTCCTTTTTGTTTCAACGGTTGAGTACTGTTGATAGATACCTGGTATAGTGTTTCTAATGTTGACTGTGCTATGTGATTTTGCCAGAGGACAAGACATAAAGGCAATAGCGTGGATTAATCATCTGAGGATTGGTGACAAAGCATGGTCATATCAGGTAAGTTCAGTGTTTCTTGGAGTGATTCCTCTGCTTGGGGGGTCACTATTTACTGAATCATATGTACTATAGTGAAAGTGAGCACTAGGTTAACGTACTGATTTCTGATTTTAATATTGTTATATGATGGTTGCTGATGATCCTAGCACTGTGATGGTGTTAGGTATGATATTGTTGGTCTTATAGGTATATAAGACACATATGTATGATAACTAGTGTAGTAAACACTAGGATAGAGGATTAAGCTGTATTGGGTATATAAGATATACCCTGATGTTCTAGTGATGAGATGAACACTGTGCGAGTGTTCGATGCCTGATAATAAGCTGACACTGCGAGAGTGTTATGCTGTATATTGATGATAGTTCTGTATGACACGCAAGGCACCTTTATGTTGTATGATGATGATTATGATAGGGTAACACCATGATGGTGTTGTTATGTGTGTTGAGGTAATGCCGTTATGGCATTCTGGTCTTGATGTTAGACTGACACTGCGATAGTGTCATGCTTTATATTGACCATGAGCTTTGTTCTGATTTGTGTTGATTATGAGTTTTAGTGTGCATTCTCTGGCCAGAGAATAATGGACTATGGACCCCATTGGGAATGTGCCCTTAAGTGGATGATCTCCCTTGGGACAATCCATAGGCGTCCATGTAAACCCTGAGTAGATGTGCCTTTAAGTAGATGATCCTATTCAGGTATTGGGCGGCAAGTCCTGAGTAGATGTGCCTTTCAGTAGATGATCCTACTCGGGCCTGAGTCCTGAATAGATGTGCCCTTTAGTGGATGATCCTATTCAGTTCTCAGTGTAATGTCCTGAATAGATGTGCCCTTCAGTGAATGATCCTATTCAAGCACTACGTATTGATTGCATATGTCTGCATGAAGTCCTGAATAGATGTGCCCTTCAGTGGATGATCCTATTCAGGCATAGATAGAGAAAGACCTGAGTTGAGAGATTCCTCAGGCAGTGTGTATGTGTGTGAAAGTCCTGAGTTGAGAGATTCCTCAGGCATTGTGTGTGAAAGTCCTGAGTTGAGAGATTCCTCAGGCATTGTTAGAGTTCAGTGAGGTCCTGGGGATTTATGTTTATCAGATGATTGCCCCAGGCGAGGGACTACGTTCCAGAGAATTTATCCCCTGGATATGTGTTACACATATGAGGAATACATGTAGATATGAGATGAGAAAGCCGAGATGGCTGATAGTTATTATATGAGATGAGGTTTAAGCTCATAGAGCTTGAGGGAGTCTATGTACTAGACATATGATTTCTCAGTGCAGAGACTGAGGGCACAGGCCTTGTTAGGCGCCCATAATATTTAGTATGAGAGAGATGTTGGATAGTGAACCAGGGGGGGAGGGAAGACCTCCAAGAACCCTGGACTTACTGAGATCCTTATCTCACCCCGTGTGGGGTTTATGTTGCAGGGATAACAGATAGAGAAGAGGTAGATTCCATGGTGAGAAGCACCCCAGAGTCGAGCAATGGGAGCTTAGAGGCTAAAGTCTGAGAGATGTGAGGCTCCCTGTGATGTATACCTATGGAGGTAGTTTCTATCTCCTGTCATATCTATATTGATATGGTTGTTATCTGCCTGATTCTTAGTTAGTATTGTTTTTTCTGGATCAATAAGGACTAGATGTAGTTATATAGTTGAAATATATCATGTCTTTGTTATACACCATACATAATGTATCAAGAAATACGATTCCTATATGCTTCCGCAGCTTATTTTATGTTATTCTGATATTATAATGATATTAACACACTGGGTGCACACGGGGTGTTACACATAATACCCAACAAATATAGATGGTGGGGGGGATGGCTTCGAGGACAAATACAATAAATCTCATTTCAATACTAAGTACTCACATTCATAGCAGCATTATTGTTTATGAAAGACGGAAAAAAAAAAAA